>APFE030897702.1:0-110733 GCA_000404065.3 Pinus taeda | reverse complement strand
AGCCGAGCTTTGTACCTGTCTTCCATATCATTCACACCCCGTTTCAGCTTGAACACCCATTTGCATCCCACAGTTTTCCTGCCTTTCGAAAGCTCCACCAGATCCCATGTGCCGTTTTTACTCAAGGCCATCATTTCTTCCTTCATGGCTGCTTTCCATTTGTCACTATTTGAACCTTCTACTGCTTCCTGATAACACAAAGGTTCATCATCATTAGCGATCAAAGCAACTAAATCATCATACCTTCTCGGACGGCGTTTGATCCTTGTAGATCTCCTTAAGAATGTTTCTGGTGCTTCCACAATGGGTTGTCTATCATGATCGCCATCTGAGACCTGTTCCTGTCCTCCATCTAAACCCTGTTCATAATCTGATTCTGAAACCGGTTCATGACTAGAATCTGAACTATGGTCATTATGACTATCATTAGAAATGCTGTCAAATTGAATATGCTGGAAATCAGATACATCATCCTGTTTCAAACTTCTATCTACATCTAACTGTACAAGAGAGGATTCATTAAACCTTACATCTCTGTTGATGATGATTTTGCGGGTAGTAGGATCCCACAATCTAAATCCCTTTGTTCCATCACCATACCCAACAAAGATATACCTTTTAGACTTTGGATCTAATTTAGTTCGCTGATGTTTAGGCACTAGAGCATATGCATCACAACCAAACACTCTGAGTTTAGAATAGTCACAAGGGTGTCCTGTCCATACCTCTTGCGGAACCTTGCAGTCTATTGCCGTTGATGGAGATCGGTTTATCACATAACAAGCAGTTGCCACTGCTTCCGTCCACAACTCCTTCGGCAACCGGCGTTACTCAGCATACACCTTGCTCTCTCTAGAAGAGTCCTGTTCATGCGTTCAGCAACTCCATTCTGCTGAGGAGTATAAACCGTGGTCTTATGTCTCTCGATCCCTGAATCCTTGCAATAGCTGTCAAACTCCTTGGAGGAAAACTCACCACCATTGTCAGTTCTTAAACATTTTATAGTTCTACCAGTGCTGTTTTCTACCAATGCTCTAAACTGCTTGAAAACTGTAAACGCATCAGACTTCCTTTTCAACATGTAGACCCAAACTTTCCGAGAAAAGTCATCAATGAATGATACAAAATAAGACGAACCACCATATGAAGCTATAGGAGCTGGACCCCACACATCTGAATGGATATAATCAAGTATACCTTTACTAGTATGTTTGCCTGTTTTAAACTTTTGTTTACTTTGTTTACCAAACAGACAATGTTTACAGAAATCCAATTTTCCAGATCTTAGATTAGGAAGTAACTTTCGGTTAGCCAAAATTTTCAATCCTCTTTCACTCATATGCCCCAATCTTTGATGCCATAAGTGAATGGAACTACTGTCATGTTCAGACACAGACACATAATCTGACCCAGTTCTACCTTCTAATTGAAATAGATTTCCTACTTTCTTAGCCTTCATCACTAGTAAGATACCTTTATAGATTTTCATAACTCCACCTTGAATTACAGTTTTATATCCATTTGAATCAAGTGCTCCTAATGAAATCAAATTTTTCCTTAAATTTGGTACATGCCTCACATCAGTTAATATTTTGGTTGTGCCATCAAACATTTGTAGTTGTATGCTTCCAATCCCAACAATATTACATGTTACATCATTACCCATGTACACAACACCATCATCAATTGATCTATATGTTTTAAACCAATCTTTATGTATACACATGTGGTTAGATGCCCCGAAATCTAACAACCAATGTTGATCATGTTTTGAAGCATTAACAGACAATACCTCATCACTCATACCTGAAACTGAACCTGTATCTGTGGTATTGGCTTCCTTCTTTTCTGTCCAAGAGCCCTCTTTATCAGCCTGTTTTCGCTTCCAACAATCCTTTTTCAGATGTCCAGCCTTGCCATAATGCCAGTACTTCATCTTTGGCTTCTTTCCTTTGGACTTTGAACGAGAGTCGCTATGCTTTCCCCCAGAGTGTCTCTCTCGTGAGCGACCTCTGGCCATCATTACCTCTGATGTAGATGTGTCTGCATTCGACCTCTTCCTCGTCTCCTCAACCAACAAAGCTCCAACAACATCGTCAAACTCAAGAATATCTGATGTACTAAAACTTATGGAAGTAACAAAATGATCCCAGGATTCAGGTAAAGAACATAATAAAGTTATCGCCTTATCCTCTGAATCAAATTTTACATCTAGACTGTTTAATTGCACCAACAAGGTATTAAAAAACATTCAGGTGATCAGCAATTGAGGTACCTTCTTTCATCCGCAAACTGTAAAGCTGCCGTTTCAGGAGAATTCGATTTGTCAAAGATTTCGTCATGTAGAGCTTTTCAAGCTTCGACCACAGGCCTACAGCGGTTTTCTCTGACACAATGTTAAACAAAACATTGTCCGCCAGACATAATCGAATTCCGCTCAGAGCTCTAGCATCCATCTCATCCCATTCATCCTCCGTCATGGAAGCAGGTCTTTTGTTTTTCCCCAATAGTGCTTTCACCACACCTTGTTGAACCAGTCGATCGTGCATCTTCACCTTCCAGATTTCAAAATTATTTTTACCATTGAATTTCTCAATTTCGAACCGGGCACTTTGATTTTTGGCCATCTTGTATCAGCAAAAAACAATAATCTCCAATATCCAACCAGCTAAAAAAAAAAAATTGCCAATGCCTTTGTTTTTACAAACAAAATTTGCCTATGTCTTTGATTTTTCACAACAAAAAATCTGCCTGTGTCTTTCTGCCTTTGCCTTCAAAAAAAAACTTCCCTTTGCACGTATATTACTTCGATGTCTTTATTGATTTAGAATTTGGTTGAATTTTTGTTTTTTAAAAAGAAAAAAATTCCAAAGGCATGAAACTTCCATTAACCGAATTGTCATAAACTTTAATGACATGATACCTCCACCCATATACGTTCACCCATATAACATAATACCACCATATGTGTACCTCCACCCATATACGTTCAGCCATATAACATAATACCCCCATATGTGCTCACCCATATAACATATTACTCCACCATATGCGTTTCAACGTTGTTTTGTTTGTTTTAACACATATGTTATATAACTTTAAAAGAGCTGCCCTTTAAAACTATATAACTTGTAAAAATAAAATCGGCCCTTTAAAAAAATTTGCCACAAACGCCACGCAACAATGGTTTAGATACAACCTTCATGAAATTGAATGTTCGGTTGAATATCATTAAAAGATGCAGCACAGGGATGGTTGGATGGAACGGCGAACTCAATGAGTTAGGCCATGGAGTTAATCTGATATCAATTATCACTCAAAAAACATGCACCAGGTAGTACGCAGCAGCCATTTAAAAAACACGCACCAGGTATTATGCAGTAGCCATTTAAAAAACCAGCAATTAAAATACCAGGTATTACGCAGCACTCCACTGCTCCGATCCGTGCCAGGGCTCTCCATGCTGTTGTGTATACCAGATCCACACTCAGCGCGCAGGGTAATGGACGGCTCCAACAATCCACGTTATGCAGCCACAGCAATCGATGACAAACAGCCCACGCAGCAATCGATTTCTCCACCGCAGCAACGATGTTGAACACCTCCAATCAAACGCACCAACAGCAATCAATCTCAGCACCTCCAACATGCTCTGATACCAATTGTTGAATCAGGTGCACAGCTATTTAATAAACACACAGCAGAATTAACACAACGGTCAAGCACATAAACACAATATTTAACGTGTTTCACCCAACCAATCTGGGCTACGTCCACCAAACATAGGCATCAGGACTATATTAAATAAATTGGAGATTACATCAAGAAATCCTCACTCTCTCTCCCAGCTATCCGTATGACAACCTATTTTATAGTAGAGAGAATCTAACTGCTCTCACATCAAATTTAGGATGCATTAATTTTCTCCCAACAACCTGGAGATAATCCAGCAACAGATTTCCTATTGTTGTCACCTACAGAGATTTCTGCCTATTTCAGTTCAAACAGAAAATCTCAACACTTTGAATACTATGAGAACTAGTCAATCTTCTCCACCAAAGTGTGACATAGATTTTTTTTATCGCATTCCAACCATGGTCAGTGCACACTCTTTCTACTTGATAGTAGTGTGCTCCCATTGTGTTTTCACCCACGAGAGAGTCCACTCCGACCACACTCCCTTCTATGCATGGCTACACCTCAATCTGGGCCACCAACACACAAACAACCTCACGCAATTCCACTAACTTGTACATTATCCCCTTATTACGTTCCTTGCAGGTTCACACCGAGACAAAATATAACTAGCTTGCCTTTCTTAATTTAATGGTGAGTAGGTATTGAGATCAAATGAGATCTACTTATGCCTAATATTTTGCTTCATTCATTGCACCAAGTGTATTCCCAATAAGGTTAAGGAAATTCTCTCCTTTATAGAATTCAAGGCTACAAAGGGGATTAATAAATAGAGCCCAAATAATTTCATACCCTCACGCTAAGTCCTAAATGAAATCAATTAGAATGAAGAGAAAATGCATAGAAGACTCAAACATATACTTAGAGATATTGCACAATCTCATAAACTTTCAACCTTTCATTATTCAGAGATTATGTACACATAAGTTACAGACTCCCGGTCGGAATTATGTCTTAGAAAATGCACTAGGGAGTTGCACCCTTTACCTACACATTATAATATATACACTAAAAATACCAAACAAATATCTTGATGGGAAAAGAGAAAATTGGACATCTGTCTAACAGAGCACAACTAACTGATTCCTAGCTTTATTGTTCTTACCTTGGGAAAGAGCCACTTGGCCAACCACTAAAACCACCTAATAGATCAACTTACTAATTGGGATTATTACAATGGGACACAAGGATATTTTAGGAATCCATATTCCTATAACAAAAAAAAAAATATTCTTCTAGAAATTGCATCGCTCCATTAAGGTCATAAACAAAATAATTTGCATAGGGTGATGCTCCTGCATTATACTCCCCAAGTTAAAATTTTGAACTCCTCATTAATTATCTACAAAAGCCTCTAGGGTCCAAAACAAAGTGTTGTTGTTTCTCACACATCTGGTCATGTTGTTTCCCCAACCTTGATTTCAATATGCTAGGATCTCATACTTGATTTTGCACTGTGCCACTAGCTTTCTTGACGAAAACTTGCATAGGCAACTTGATGCTAGTTTTCCTCTTCCTTCCTTGATCTCAGATTCTACTTCACAATTCCATCATCTCTACCATGTTGATGCAGTTCCCTCTAGTCAACCAAGTGTTGAAATCGATCAAATTTTCCCTTCCATTGTACCTTACCTCAGGTACTACCTCTATCAGTATCATTACCTTCTTAATATTCATGCCAAATCCACCTTCTTGTTGATACATGTTAATATGCCTTGGTGGTTTAAAATAGCACTACTAGTTATCGTCTTGAACAATTCCCAAGAGTATAGAATTTCACTCTCCATCTCATTACATTCTTAACCATAGGATAAACCTCTTACATATTGAATGCACCAATAACAACAAAACTCCTCCTCAATGTTGCCTTCAACAAAATACATTATGGCAAACTCCTAGATATATTCAAAAATAAAATTTTGCCCCATATTTCTTTTTTGAAAATGAGATAAATTGTCATGTGACAAACTTGCCTCAAGCTCCTTCCTATTTTCTTCTCTTGGTAGAGTTTGTTTTCTCTCCTTATCTTCAATGATGCTTTCAAGAGTTTGTTGCCCACACAAATCTTTTGAGGTTTCAAGCGCCTAAGCTTCACATTCTCTGTAATCTTTCTCTTCCCCAACAAGGTTCTATAAAGAAATTGCAATATTCTTCTCCCATTTCTCTTCATTTATCTCCACAACACATTGTTTCCATGTCAAATCCTATGTTGGCCTTACGAAAGGCTTCCTCGTATTTCTGGAATTCTAAATTATGGTTACATCTACACATACAACAAACATGTTATGCAAAACAGTTTCTATCTCTTGAATTTTTGCTACAAATGTATGGGTCTTTGTCTTGTCATACAAATGAGTTCCTCCTTCAACCCTTTCACCATATCCTATAACTTCCTAGATGACATTATTGTCATTACTTCACAAAACCATGGTTTTCACTTGATAAGCTTTTTCTTTCATTTTTGGGTATACTACTCCTTGAGGTACTCATATGTACTTTGCTTCATAACTATCTTCATAATCCAACCTTTTTTTCTCGTTTCTTGCATGAGTCAGTAGTGTCTCTTTACCAATGGAAAACTGTTGGTTTTCTTCTTGTCCTTGGGTTCTTTTGACTTTACTTGAATCAACCAAAACACATTCTGAAGAGTTATTCTCACCAACTCTCCTTACATCATTTTCATATTGAACCAATCTACAAGCCTACAATACATGCATGTTCTCCTCTTTTTCCTATATCGATTGGTCTTCAACCCATGACAAAATCCTTTAAAAAAGGATCCAACAAACATTAAATAAGATAAGACATGTACCTAATTAGTTATACCTCTAAGTGTACTCTTTCTCTCATTAGCTTAGAGAGTGTTAGGGTGACCTTCTTTATGGCTTCCCTTGACACTCTCTTCAAGATATATCTTGGTATCTTCTTCCTCAGTGACAATTTCTTAACTCTATCCACCTTCTAAAATCAACTTCCTCTTGCCTTACACTATCAACGTAATTAATCTCTTTTGGAGTTTCAACTTCCTCCACAATCGCATGAACTTGTTCAACTCCATGGTCCTTTGTACCTGCAATTTCAAACTCACCCAAATAATTAGACAAAAACACATTAATTTCTTCCTCATCCTAAATTGATGTTCTCGACACTATCTCCTTGTGTTGAACTAAGCACATCATTATTTCATTATCTGCATCATCCTTGCATAGGGCTTGTCCTTACTATGGTTAAAAAAAGTGATCTTCTAATCCCTCAAACTCAACAAACCTGAATTCTTCTTCCAGTAATGAAGCATTCATGTTGTACCTCAACCTCATTTGCAATAGAGGCCACTTAATCTTTTTCCTCCCTTTCAACATCTACCCAGCTCTTTGGGCTTCTTGGAGCAAGCCTATCTTCTTGACCTACCTTTGGAAAATATGTCCATGCCTTTGATCTACAAGATCTTTCCATGTTTGTTCCTCTTCCTTACTTAAAAAACCTACATGCACACAACATTTTTTAGTTTCAAAAGCACAAGGCTCTCTCGCCTCCTCTTTTGTCAACAACACCTCCTACTGCTTTTTACTCTTTCCATAGCCCATGAGACTTTCCACCAGTCTCCTCTCCCCATATTTAAGAAGTGGTTTGTAGAAATGAACTCCTCCTTCCATATTCTGAGCTGCTTTGAGCTCTTCTTCTTCCATCTAAGCTTTCATTGATGTCCTCATCCCCTGCTTCCCTAATTCTCTAGATTTTTGGGATTTCTTCTTAAAACTCTTATGTCTAACACATAGTTGGAACCTCCTCATTAGTTCTTGTCTTTGAATTTCTTCCGTTGCTTGTAGGTGTTGCATTAGTGCATCAATTTGTGCCATCAACTCAATCATCTCCTTTTCAAATTCCTCCTAGCTTAGTTTCCTTACACCATTTTTCTTGACATCTTTATCCCCACTGATGTGGCTTTTACTTGACCCTTCATCATGACTTGCAATGGTCACCTCTTCCTTCTTTTCTTATGCTCCTCCATGTTCACCGTTAGCTGCAACCTAGCCTTGTAACACACTTCACCTTACTTGTTACCTGAACAACTCACCTCCTCTTGGTTATTGATGTCCCTCTTGGTTCCCTCCTCTTGGAACCCCTTGAGCACTCTTTTCTTCTCGATAGTTATTGCTCCTCTCCTCACATTTTGAGAACTCATTTGGTTCCCTTTTCCTTGGGGACTTCGTTTGTCTTCCTCCTCCTTCCAGAGTTAGTTGGAATGGTTCTCTATGTATGTAGCTTCTCTACTTCAGGGTTTTTCTTTTGCTAAAGTCTTTTGAAAACATGACTGGTGCTCTCCTCAATCTATATGTTCTTCTTTTGGTGAGGAAAGCTTCTCATGCCGACATGAAAATCTCTGCTTGTACTTATTTCTACTTGTGCTCACAAGTTTCTTAACCAAACATAAACATGAAACTTGTTATACTTTTCTGGTTCACCTCTTCTGGAATCTCAACATCTCAATTCTCCTAGTTCTAGCTCAATCTTTTATCTATTTCTATCTCTGTAATTGGTTGGAGCTCTCCCTAATTTACTGCAATCCTTTGTGAGAGTTTCTCTGGCCTCCAATATCTCTTGTCCCTTTCAAAATAACCTATGTCAACCTATGTCTCTGGTTTTGTGCCTCACTGCCTTTGTTAGTTATTATATAAATAAAGAAAGAGAAATCATTACCTCTCTAGTCTAGTGTCTCCTCATCACTAATTGCAGGATTCAATACTCATCTTTATCTTATTGGCTTTGTTTTGTCGTTATTTTCCTGAATTTGTTACTCTTAATTTATAAACTCTCATAGCACAATAATACCAGGCTCCTCGAGTGGCCTGCTCATTACCCAGATTCTTCCTCATCGAGCTGTGGCCCTTCCCTTTTTACTGACACCAATATTTTATTTTTTATTTTCGAAAGTTGTGTTCGAGAATAAATCTACAAACTCCAAAGCTCTCGGTAAAACCGTTTCTTCATTTAAAACAAATAACTCCCAAATCCCAGGTAATGTTATGGCGACCCTTTTCTTTTTGATATGACTCCATATAAAATAAATTTAAAACTTTATAATGTTTACCCAAATTATTGTACAACATCCATCCTTTATATTATAAATTGGAGCTCATATGCACGTATGCAAAAGTCGACACATTATTTTATTAGAGAGTTACCTCCATGCTTGCATGACCGCCAAGGGGTCCATTCCAAGAGTCACGAGTCGCGTCTTGATATGAGGTAGGGGATAACCTTTCTCCACGTGTTGTTCAGATGAGTCCAAAGGCTCCAACTAGTCGAGGTCGGCGATTTTTTTCCACTTTCTTACCTCCATGAGCCTGTGACGTCTTCAAAACTAGCTTAACTACTACCCTTCAAACGTAATGGTTCTCACCTAGGTGGTCCTTACAGTTCTCTGGTTTGAATACTATGACAACCGGCCAATCTTCTCCGCCGGACTATGACATACATATTTTTTATTTATCACATGTCAACCAGGGTCTGCACACACTCTTTCTACTTGATAGCACTGCGCTCTCATTGCATTTTCACCCCTGATATAATTTATTTTGTCAAATTATATCATCCAAATTATCAAATTAAAAAATGAATTGGACTTTCCGATCTAATCGGACATAATATATTTTTTATTTAAAAGAATTAAAAAATATCTGAATTTAAATAAATAAAATATATATTTGTTTAAACTTAATAAAAAATGATAAATTGAAATAAAAAAGTCAATTTCGGTTTAAATTATAATGGAGGATAATATGTCTTTTCAC
Source organism: Pinus taeda (assembly GCA_000404065.3). NCBI lineage: Eukaryota > Viridiplantae > Streptophyta > Pinopsida > Pinales > Pinaceae > Pinus > Pinus taeda. Next base: position 101,245 of record APFE030897702.1, on the reverse strand, counting down.
TCCAAGGCATTGAAATTTTTTTATTTAAAAAAAAAAAAAATCATAGCGCGATATATTTTTTCTCTAAACGAATTGAAATTTTTTCAAATTTACCCAAAAATATTTTATTTTTTTAAATGCAAGTGGGTTTAAAACTCAACATTTCAAAGTGGACTTGAAAATCTTCAAAAGTCCTTAGATACTGAAAGATCGTATGCAAAAATGTGAAGCTATGCTGGACAACCGAAATCCTACCAAATTTCTTGACTGAAACTTTGAAAGAAGAAGTCGTCAGGGTACTTTCAACTGACCATTACATCAGAATTCACGTGCCTAGTAGATTCAGCAACGCCATGTCGGAATAGAAAATTTTCTTTCACTGTTCAAATCTTTCCTGGCTCTAACATTATGCAGCAGAAAAACCTAAAGATCTTTCTTATTATGTATGTCACACAATGTTCATGATATGTCTGTGGTGGTCTTTTTGGCTGCTCTCTTAGGCACACCACTCTCTTGCTAGCGTGGGTGCCTTGATAGGTGATTGTCAGCAAACATGATATACCGCTGAAATACATTGCACATTCCATGATATGACATGAACCATGTAATGCCACTGAGATCGATCAGGACGGAACAGAAGCCCTACCTGTGGTGAACCTTCGTAGCACCTTCGTCCTACTTCTGCTCATTATATTAAACACTTCTTCAGTCTTAATTCTAAGAGTCCTCTTCAGGCAGCGATTCTTGATGTAGTTCATAAAACTTGATAATGTTTAACTAAAAGACTCTCTAGGTGAGATGTTTGGAGGGATGTTTGGAGGGTGTACAAACATTCATACACATTTTGTATATAATCAGGAGAACAGTCAAGTACATGTAGACTTTTTCACAATCAGGGTGGTTTCAACCACTTTCTAGATAGTAGGATCTGAGATCTAAGATTAGAGTCTCAATCCTATCATCATCATAATAGTAATCTAAGTTTATTTTTCTCCATTAATTCCAACACTCCAGCTTAATGGAGAAAGGGTGTTGAACAATAACACATGCCTGCTGGTCTGACTGCTGGTCTAGTCTCACCTAGGCTTACAATTAAAACATGAAACAACTTGGTAATAGAGGTTTTATTTTTGTCTTCTTATAGCAGAGCCCATACTTGTTCATCTTGAGTCGAGGCTTCATCTTTGCTTTCCTCACCATGAGGTAGTGATATCTCTTCACCTCATTTATTCCTTAGTGATGGAAAGCTTGAATTCTTATCTTCGCCCTTCTCAAGATTATGATAGGCTGGATAGGAGAATTTTCCCTCCCACTATTTCCGGGGTCAACCGCCTGAAAGTCAGGTATAATGTCTTCATCATTCATTAATGTAATGTGTACATCATCACAATTTAAATTTAAATTTTCTCCAGCATTACTTCTTCTGCCATTTCTTTGCAATCAATGCCATGTGACTCTTCCCATTGATCTTCAACACTTTGTTTCTTTTCACATCATTCTTGAATATCAGCTCGTGGGGTCTACTCACTCTGTTAGCTTTTGTCTCCTGTGGAGTGATTGTCACCCTCCTTCCAGAATTCTTCGAGCAGTTTCACCTGCTTAGACGTGGACGACCACACAAAGAAAACAACAATTCACTTATTCACCGTTGTCTCCGAGTGGGTATTAGATTGAAGAGCATAACCCGCTACTCCACATCAGGGATTACTGTATCGGACGCAAAAGAAGATGACTGGGGCAATATGGGCATTAACAGTAACTATTGGAGGTGGACTACAGAAAGAGTTGTGCTTGTCGATACTTTGATCGCCTTTTCGATTTTCCTTTGGCTCTCCTGCGAATCTCGCATGTTGTGCCAATTATATTCATGTATACATCTGCAGTAGAAACAAATTTGGAAACAAAAAGAATTGATGGGTTAAATATGCCAACCAAGAAAGTAATGCATAGAGTTTTAAAAAATTCATATTTAGGATGAATAGATAGTATATATTTTGGGCCCATGACATCAAAATAATATTTTTTGAATTGAATGGTAAACTATATTTATAATAAAATAGAAATAGGTTTAGAAAAATTCATCAGTTGTTTTATCAAAAATCGATCATCCCAACGTTGTTCTTGAATTTCTTCTTTAATATTTAGTGAATTCTTGTTTTTATCATAGAGTTCTTGATTTTTTTTTGGTAATATTTAGTGAACTATTGTTTTAATAATATATTTTCAAAACTTTATCGTCCCAACATTGTTCCTGAATTTCTTGTTTAATATTCAATGAATTATTGTTTTGATTATAGAGTTCTTGATTTTTTTTTGTTTGTAATATTTAGGGAACTCTGGTTTTGATAATATATTTTCAATTGATTTTCAAATTGGATTAGAAACTATATTTTGTGGGCTATTTTAGATGAAAATATGTTTTAAAACACATCTATATGATCATTCAAAATAGAATGGTCACAACTATATTCTTAGTAATTTTATCAAACAAACATTCTACAAGAAATTGAGTAAGATATACTTTACAAAGTAGCATGAAGTTTTATAAGAATATTATTTTAAATATGGAGTATTCACATACCAAAAATTTCAAATATCCAATGGTTAGATTGAGAAATATGACTTTCAGTGGATTTAGAACAAAATGCAAAAACAATACCTCAGTTAAAAAGGAAAGAAAACCAAACCTTTATTTCAAAATCTAGTATGATAAGAATGGGATCTTGAAATAATCATTTTTCTAGTACACAAAGTACCTTATTACTCAAAATATCAGATGATATTGGTGGCAAGAATGAGCATAGAGAAGAGAACAAAACATAAAATAAAATAACTAGAAGAGAAATAATGTTGAAAGATGATGGGTGGTGTTTAAACACAACATTGCAACACTTAAGCACAACTCATTGTGACTAGAACACCATAATGCATGATAAAACAATGATTTATAATCTTCATCATAGTTGTTCATATTTGACCCATAGGGTCTCCGTTTAATAATGTTCCAAACTAAAAGACTTCCTTGAATTGTGCAATATTTGGATCACAAATGAGCATGGATCATTCCATTAGTGTTAATGACATATACATTGTTTCATCAAGTACTTCATTATACTATTGGGCTCATTTCTTGTTAGCTAATTGACTTCCCAAGTTCACCTAACCATTTGGTCAATTCCTCCCATCACTTAGTGGCCAGTTCAACTAGTAAATTAATTGAATAATTGTTTTCTAGTTGGTTTCTCTACCAACTCAATGACCACTTAATTGACAGAACAACAACTACCCATCAATCTCATGTTTATCATCATGATGCCATGCACGATGGAAACATGATGACTTTCAAAAGATGTTACTAACAATTTTTACAAATCAACATTAAAATTTTTCACAATAGCAAACATAAAAACAAAAGATTTTATAAATTTAGAAGGTTCTTTACAAATTTCAAATTACAAAAGTTAAGAAAATTTTACTAGCACAACCACCTCAATAAATCCATTGAAGTACAACTCATCAACATTATTTCACCTTTTAAACTTAATGGGGTTGATTAGCAAATGAAAGGTGGAAAATGATCTTGATTGACATATATCAACAACATGAAAGGTGAAAAATGATCTTGATAGACATATATCAAAAACTTTACGAATGTGTTTGTGCAAGTCTAATTCTTGAAGTACATGGGGAGGATTCATAAATGATGCAAGAGCATTTCCCATAAAAAATCAACTATTTTGCACAACACCTAAGGGGGCCTTGAAATGACTAAAGGGATTGGGTTCCCTTAATGAATTTAATTATATCTTCCTAAATTTGTAATTAGTTCTAGAAGGATAGTCAATAGGAAGAAAAAGGTTTTTTTCCTTAACTTATTATGTAACTGGATTATTAGTTAGATATGTGTGGAATGGCGATTTGATGAATAATGTGTTGTAATTAGTTATGGGAAATTATTGAATCATTTGGTGGATTTGGAAAACTAACCTTTTATGTTTAAAATGGAAAGTACGTGGGCACAAAAGGAGAGGGGAGTGGCCAAATGAAGGATTAATTACACAGGCGAGTGAAGATTCGAACCATGAGGACTTCTCTCAATGAACCTTTGACATATCACATGCGTTTGTGGCATACTAAACAATACCCTTAATTTGACTACATATTGGAAAATAAACTTAAAAAGTATATTATTTAACTCCCTATGAATGTAAACCCAATACGCCTTCTGAATTCAAAAAGCTCATAATTTCACTAGATATTGTAGGTATCCATTTTTTATACCCATTTATATTTTTTCATTAACTTTGAGCTTCATTTTTTATACTTTCCAATATAAAAACCGTTTACCCCCTATTCTATTCTCAATATATTTTGTCATTTTTTCCTCAATATATATCCCCAATGTGAATGCATGTGGTATGGTATTGTTCCCCTAGTGAAGCCCCATGATAAGAACATGAGGATGTTTATATATATATATATATAGATATAGATATACACACGAAAAGACATTTACATTATGTTAATTGTCTTTGTGAATATTTAAATGATGATTTCCAGCTTGTATGCATATATAAAATAGATGATGAATTAAAATGAATCTATCATATGAATGAGGTTAATACTGGAGGGCTTGAGGCAATTAAGGGAAAGAAGAAATCTCTGTACATTTTGGTTTATTTTGTAGGACAGGTGGAGAGAGGCTCTGCTACAACGGAGTAAGATATGAATCAAAGCTAATATTTTGGAGAGAGTTATGCAAGTGAGAGAACCTGAAGATAATGAAAGAGGAATCCATTATATAATGGTGAATGCATGTGCAAGTCTAGAATATCTTTGAGGGAGTTTCAGCAAGGGGATAAGATACACACTTTATGGCAAATCAAGTATAAGTTGTTTTTGTAATAGAATATATATGTAATATTTTGGGTGATTGATTGGTTTTGTTTATTAGAAATTGCCTAAAAGAATTCTATATGTTCAAATGGTGTTACTTTGAAGTAAACTCTTTGGATTGATTGATCGTTAAATAAAATGTGAAGAAACCTCTGCGCAGACAAAGAGAAGTAAAGAGTTATAGATTTTGGAAGTAATGCTTCCATGTGTGTCATGTGTATTAAAGTCATAATTGTGAGTTCTCAGGATATTAGTTGTAATAACATTTTTTAGTAATCTAGATCCACTATTTTTAGATCTAGAAGTTTCATGTACTCATATTATCTAACATTTATGAGATCAATAAAAGAGCAGTGTGTATCATTTGTGTTGTGCGCAATCACTCTCTGCTCACTTTCAAATTTCTAATATGGTATCAGAGCGTGTTCTGACTTAATTCGCTTACGAGAAGGGCAATAATATGAGGGATGGTTGAGTGTTATTTTCTCTTTGTAGATAAATTAGTTAGTGTGTGAGAGTGTTTATTTTTGGTTTGTTGCAGTGTTGAATTTGATATTTTGTTTTCTATTGCTATGTGTTTTACATGGAGTTAAAACATGTATGTGGTCATTTTGTTTTGATCTACAGTTGTGATTCCAAGATTTGAAGAACACACAGAGAAAAACATGGAGTTGATTTGGGAAAATTTCGCAATGTGAAACACATTGATCTATGGATATTATAATCTCCATTGAAGTTTATTTATAGAATGAGATCTGGAGGCACCTACAAATTTTCAGGGTGAAAGTGAGCAAATTGGGCCATATTATTGTTAGCCACTATGAAATTCAAAGCGCAGCAGCAATTGAATGACGGTTGAAGTTTTGCATCTAGAATATGAGATATGTATATGTGCCAACTAAATAGTGGAAAATATTGAAGGTTGACTAAAATGAACAAATTTTTGCCTCATAGTATGAGAAAATTGAACTAGATGTGCCATGTGGATGTGGCATTGGACGGGCTCGTGGGAGAATTTTTGTTTCTTTATGTTGAAAATAGCAACAAGAAATGTTAAAATTAGAATCCATAAATTCCAATCTAATTTGTCCTCGAATTAAATTGTGAATTAAAATTGTAATTCTTTTCTCATAGCAACTTGTATCCATAAGTGTCACTCCAGTTAACTAAAGATTCCCTCATCAGAAACTCATGCATGTTGACTTAGAGAAAGGCCCAGTTGAGACTAGAGGGTAGGGACAATGTACTATCAATTGTATGATTTATTGAGTTGTAAATATCATGCATGCAATTAAAGAAGGACCTAATTTTGAATTGCACGGTTATGAATGAGGAATTTATCTTTACTATAGGCTAATTCTCTCAGGAATTGTGCAAAGAATTAGAAGCTTGGAGGCTTGGAAATTTCTCTAGGTATTGGCCAAAAGAAGTCATCAGGAAGAGGTTAGGAAATACTTGTCTAGGTTAAGCTCAACGTTGAGCAAAGTATATTGTATTCATCCAAATTCTTTGACTAAGGGCGCAAGGAATCAGGGGCTTGGAGAGCAATAGAAGAGGCTAGCAATTGGTTAGAGCTTGCTTGCGAGTAGGGAGATTGATCATATTGAGTGTTGAGATTATTCTTATGAGAACAAACATTTTTTTATCATCTTGGATTTATGATTTAATGCAATACAAATAGCGGGGGTTTTCAGCTAAGGCTTTCCCTACATACTTATTGTGTTATGTGTTATTGATTTATCTTCTTCTTGTTCAAATTATTTTCATTGATCTATTGGCTTTTGTTGGTTGAAAGTAGTAGATTATTGTCTTGTGCTCTAGTAAATTTCATGAGCTTGTGAATCTATAGGAAATTTTACATGGTATTGAAGCTAGATTCGTAGAAATATTCTACGTGGTATCAAAGAATGATTTTTTTGGGACGCAAGTTTGTAGAGCATATCTGAATTTCTTTGTGGAAAATTTTCAAAAACAAATAGTAGATCTGGATTCCTTGCGAAACAATACACAAATTCAAAAAAAAAATGGCCGAATCAGAGTTCAGATGAAGGAGATGTCGTTGATTTAAAATCAAGAAGTTTTTAAGAAAGTTTCGTGATAGCGGGACATATGAAATTGATTGGTGTGCTAGCTAAGAACCTGTATGCACTTGAGGTACACGATGCATGCAAATCCTTGACGAGCAAGGAAAAGGTTAGAGAATTTGTGGTTGATAGGGAGAGTTAATTACCTCTTGAGATGCAGCCCCAGAAGAAGCCTCAAAGTAGCTTCAGGAAGTTGTGGAGTAGCCACAACTAGAGAAGTTAAGAGGAGAACGAGTGGAGGAATCCACTCATGCAAAGACCTCTAGTAGGGAGGAATTTTGACCCAGGTGGGTAAAGGCATCACATGTAGCAATACCTCCAGGTGTGAGGTGGGGTGATGTGAAGTGATAGTCCCAAGAGGGCTGAAATTGGACAAGGTCCATTGAGAGGTTTTATATCATTGATTGTACCTTGCTATGGGAAGCCAAAGTACATAGTAGCAACAGTAATAAATGGTGATTGATCTAGTCAGAGATCAGAGTGAAAGAGGCTAGAGTAGTCAGATACCAAAGAGCGCAGAGAAGGGTTTACAACAATGCACAAAGGCAGAGTCAGTAGAAGCGTGAGCTTTTTAGTCAACAAAGGCAGTAATAGTTAGAGACTATGATGACAGATGCATCATACTGAGTCAGGTTGGACATTCTTTTATTTCTGGAGTTGTTTTAGAAAAAATACTAGAGAGAAGTGTTGCATGTAGAATATTCCAAAGGTCCAAGATCGAGATCGAGTTGAATTCCTTTCTTGTTGAGAGGGAGTGTTCAAAATAGCAACAAGAAATGTTAAAAATAGAATCCAGAAATTCCAATTTAAATTGTCCTTGAATCAAATTGTGAATTAAAATTGTAATTCTTTTCTCCTAACGACTTGTAATAGTTAACTAAGTTAACTTGACTTAGTTAACTTAGGAATTTTGAGTTGGAATTGTTTTAGAAGTCATGTATATGTTCTCCATAACTTTTAGGGTTCCAGGATGAGTTTATTTATGAGCTATTACTAGATAAATTAGTTTACTGAGTTATGTTTAGTTAAATTAGTTCTAACTATTTGTGGAACTAATACAAGATTAACGGTTAGTTGGTGTACTAGTGCATCCACAAGTGTCACTCTAGTTAATTGAAGATTCCCTTATCAGAAAAAACTCTTGCATGTTGATTCAAATAAAGACCCAATTAATACTAGAGTCCAGGGATAGTGTACTATCAGTTGTATGATTTACTAAGTTGTAAATATCATTCATGCTATCAAAGAGGGACCTAATTTTGGATTTCATAGTTACAGATGAGGAATTTTGCTTTAAATACATTCTAATTCTCTCAGGAATTATGCAAAGAATTAGAATCTTGGAGTCTTGGAAATTTTCCTAAGTATTGGTCAAAGGATGTCATCAGCTGGAGGATAGGAAATACTTGTGCAGATTAAGCTCAAGGTTGAGCAAATCATATTGTATTCATCCAAATTCTTTGGCCAAAGGAACAAGGAAACAGGGGCTTGAAGAGTAGCAAAAGAGGCTAGAGATTGGCTTGAGCTTACTTGTGAGTAGGGAGATTGGTCATACTGAGTATTTGGATTGTTCCTATGAGAACAAGCATTGTATTATCATCTTGGATTTATGATTTAATGCAATACAGATAGTGGGGGTTTTCAGTTGAGGCTTTCCCTAGATACTTATTGTGTTATGTTGCATTGATTTATCTTCTTCTTATTCATATTGTCTTCATCGGTCTATTTTCTTCCGCTGGTTGAAAGTAGAAGTATATTCTTGTCATGTTCTTTAGTAAACTGCATGAGCTTGTGAATCTATGGGAAATTCTACAATTTTTTAAGGTATCATGAATCTGTGTCACTTTGAGTGGTGGTTATATCTGCATTTCTATTCATAAAAAAGTTATGATTCATAACCAAATAGAACAAGCCAGTTATTGAACAAACTAATATTTCTCTTCGTTCTCCAAGAGCATTAATTATAGGTTGTTCTTAATAAGCTCAAGATGACATGACTCATCATGCTTCGAGAGCATCAGTACATGTTATTTTTTATGAATGGTCAAGTTCTATAATCGATTGTTGAAGGGATTCAGTATCTCGACTGTCATCTGAGATAACTGGTGAATATAATGGAATGTCATATATTCAACAAATGGTGTCAGTTCCATAAAATGATTCAATATCAAGATTTCTCATCGGGGGGTCAATAAGCATCAATTACACAAAGTTTTTAACAATGGAAAGATGGAGTTATATTGTAAATAGAGGTCAAGTGATAGGATAAAGATGTGGTGGTGAAGGAAGAGCATTTTCTATGAGATTCTAGAGTGGGTGTAAATTCTAATGAAGACCAACAAGATAGATATCAATATTGTTCAATTTAGCGTGTGTTTTCAATATTCGTTACATGTAAGCATTAAGAGAGGGTGTTGGAAGTAATGCTTCCATGTGTGTCATGTGTATTACAGTTTTAATTGTGAATTCCCAGGTTATTAGTTTTATTAGCTATTTTTAGTAATCTAGATCCACTATTTTTGAATCTAGAAGTTTCATGTATTCCTATATATGTAAACCTTGTGAGATCAATAAAATAATAGTGTTTGTCATTTCTATTGTGTACAATCATTCTCTACTCACTTTCAAATTTTTAATACTAGATTAGGGTTTTATCTATGTAGGAATGGAAATTCCTTTGATAAGGATGAGAAAGTGACTTTGACCTAGCATTTATGTAGAAAATGAAGGATTTGATTTATTAAGTTTCCTATAAGGATGTGTTGGAAGAATTGGGTAATCAAGCGAGTATGGTGATTTATTTATAAATATAGTGATTCTAGGAATAGCCTAATAGTTATAGGAATCAGAGCATATGCATTAATTTAGATATTGGCATGGACCTAGGTGTCAAATTTCTGAGTTAATGAACATGTCCAACAGACAATGTGTTTAGGTAGAGAAATTATAAGACAATGTTTGCAAAGTCAAATGAAATGACGTTGAGAGAAATATCCAATTGGAGGATCAAAAAAGTCACGAGTTGATGCCAATCCAAAACCGGTTGTGTTAGTAGCCAGATTTAAAACCCAAAGTGCCAAACTTTCTCTTCAAAAAAGGTGCTTCCTTCAGTCTTATTAAGGGAAATAAATCCCCATAGCCACTAGCGATAAAGATTTATCCTTTATTATTTGTGAGCAAACCATAAGTAAAATCATCGTGGCCTCAACCTTCACTATAAACCAAAAAATAGAGAATATTTTCTACTGCTTGAGGCCTTCGTGCTTAACCAAAGAACAATCGTGGAACCTTGGTCTTCAAATTCATGGCCCGACCTTTTCCTTACATGAATGATTCTTTAAACTTATAGGCTAGACATATGCTTGGACAACTCATCAATGACATATATTACATATGGTCCCACTTTCGTTAATTCTTATTGGGAGTTTTCTTCCTATCTTTCACATAAACCCATTTTCTCTCCTTAACATGCAAGACCACTATAATTCTAATAGCCACTTCTTATTCCTTTAGGCTTAAACCCTTTTGGACGGCTGACTTTGACCTCATGATCAATGCATGGCATACGAGCCCATTCATAATAGCACAAACCAATGGAACAAAGGTTTTTGAAGCCTCTGACCCACTCACAATAACTTGGTTCAATGAGAAAATGGATTATAAAAACCTTCGGGTTGGCCAACTTTACTTAACCCTGATGCATATGCCCTTCCCCGATGGATATTCCCTTCACACATAACTTTGGCCTTTTCCAAATTGTGATGGGTCAAAAATACTTGTGGGAAACTTTACTCAATTTTTTCCATACAACATTCTTCCATGTTGTCCCAATCATTTCTCTATTGGTCAACCTCCACCTCAAGTCGACACCTAGTCAACCCAATTCTTTCCTTATGCACTTCTCCTTTGTCCTTCTGGGATGGATCCTCCATCTCAGCACTTCTAAACAATGATTATCGGAAATTAAGTACAGTCTCATATCCTTCATCATTTGAATATCTCTTAATTGAGGCTAACAAAAGCTAAGTATTTCACTTTACTCTGTTATACTTTGGGCTTGACTTTTGGACCATTGTACTCTAATCTCAACCTGTTATCTTCAAGCTTACCCTCTGTACTCAATGATTTGTACCCTTAAAAGGATCTTGTGACCTCTAGTTGATGGATCATAGATCCTTTGTTGATAAAAAATCAATCTTAATCTCTCCTGAGCTTATTCTTCCACCACATTCTGTCAATTTCGCCCTTATTTAAAGCACTACACACATGATCTTACCTATGGTAGACATGCAATATAGTGACATTTAATATAATGCAACTCCACACATAATAGAGAAGAGTTTATGCTTGGATTCCAAACACTCAAAGTAGAGTGTTTCCTTCACATTAATACACACAAATAATTTACAAAAGGCTTGTATGTCTCTTCTGGCCTGATATATAGAAAATTGGCCCTCTCGGCCCTTTTGGCCTCACTCCTGTACTCTCGAATCTCCTCTCCACACACTTCTACTTTTACACCATCATTGATCTAGGTGGATATTGGTGGTAAACCGCCTATTACACTTGGACCCCCACTGTTGTTTCTTTTCAGTTTTATTAATTGTAGCACAACTTACTATTTTTGACAATTTTTCAAGTCCTAAACTTCCAAAGCCATTTTGATGGACTAAACGACGTTTTAGGGAAAACAGAGAGTCTAGAAACGTCCCAATTTCATCCACACATTTTTTTGGGTGTTCTCTTCGCGATTCTTGAAACAAGGTATTATGATAGCCAAACAGAGATCATATGCCAAAGTTATGACCTTGGGAAGTTCATGTACCAATTTACCCAGACGGTGCCCACAATTTTAGTGCTTCATCTCCTAGGGTTAGGTTTTTGGATGTTTAGGGTTTTCCATTGTTTCTCAATAACAAATAGGCCTTTAAGCCTCATTGTAACATAGTTCATAGGAACATAGCCACCACATCTCTTCTCAGAGATAAGCTACCTTCGCCTGAGCTAGTTTATTTTTATTTTTGTATGTAAACATAATTCAGTTCTTTGATATTAATGACATGAAGTTTTATTTCTGTTGCAACTCCGTTTATATGGGTATTTATGTATTTTGTTGCATTCTTGCATAAGTCTTTATAAGTGGTATCGGAGCGGTCTACTCTTTCTCTGTTTTTATTTGCATGTCCCTAATGAGGTCAGGGTATAAGGAGTAGGGATTGATCTGGTTGAAGCTTTGCAAGGCAAGCCTTGCAAAGTCCAAAAACCTCCCATGGTAGAAGAAAAGAAAGACGAGGGGGCAGAAGATCCTTTCGAAATACTCCTTGAGGAAGCCATCGAGTGACAGAGGAACGTGATGATGGATAAATTTTCCCATATCCTTCGATGGCTACCCACAATAGAAAAATCTTCATCCAACGATCACTCTGGCAACGCCACTCCTTTTAAGGTAAAATTTAGCTTTGATATTCCCATATTTGAGGGCCAAATAGATGTAGACACCATAGATAAATGGTTAAATCTATTGGAAGGATATTTTTCAATTCATGACATTTCCAATCACGAAAATATTACTTTTACACTTCTCAAAGCCGCCACACATGTCAAGCACTGGTGGGAAACCTACTGTGAGCAAAAGGACAAGAGGGAATCCTCATTGTTTTCAGCTGCACCCACTTGGAATTATTTCCAAGATGCTATCAAGGAAACATATTACCTTGTTAGAAGCTATGAAGATAAATGCATAATGTGGACCATGCTACGAGAGGGAAGGGACCAAGATGTGGCAGAGTTTACAAATTCTCCATACAAGGACAAGATGGAGTACATCAAGGACTACGACTATTTACACAAGTACATCAAGGACGAGATGTAGTACATCAAGGACTACGATTATTTACACAAGTACATCAAGGATGAGATGTAGCTCCTGGACATCTCCTCGCTCTACACAACGTAGTGATACGCTGCTAAGATTGAGAAGAAGTTTAAACAGAAGAAGTGAGACTTTGGATCTACGAATCCAAAGCAAGGAAAGGGCACCCTCAAACCATAGAGAAAAGGACAAATCCAAGGTGGGGCAACCTAGGACAACATGTTGAAGCCGCAAGCAAAGAACAAGACCATGAAGACAAAGGACATGAGAAAATGGTGTGAGTTCCATAAGAGTTCTATTGGAAATAATACTGAGAGGGGGGGGGGTGAACAATATTGTCAGATCAGTAAAACCTTACCAATTTCATACACAGAAACATATATGCTACTTCAATTAAGTTAACCTGCATGTACACGCTACTGTGCCTAATGCAACTTGCGTATATCCAGAGATCTTATAATTCAGTTAGCTTAATCTTCAGTAGATGCATCAAAACATTATTAACCATATCAACAGTTAACAGGTGCAGTATAACAAAACAGAACATCACACAAAAGCCACACACATGAACACCATGATATAAGGTGGAAACCCAATGTGGGTGAAAACCACCTGCTGCAATTCATCTCTTTCTTCTTTAATAAGAAACCTCTTTTACAATGTACTGGTGCAGTCCTTTCCCAGTACGCAAGCTACAACCTGTAGAGGGCTACAACCCTCTTAGCTCTTGTACTAGCCGATCCATTTACTTGTACGTAGGTGCTGACCCTATAGAAGGCTACAACCTTCTTTCATTCAGGGACCACGTTTCATCAATTTTCAGACTAGATCCAAGAGTACAAAACAAACATTACTGCAATACAATCATCAACTTATACTTGCATCATAGTTCATCAAACAACCCAATACTGAATCACTGAAACCCTGTCATCAAGAACACAGAACCCAAACCATAGCCCAGAACTCTGCAACAACCACCAGAATCAACAGCAACCTGAAATATCAAATCTTATTATGCATACGCTACTTCACTGTACCAAAACCGCGTGTGTACGCGCTTTCTCCGAAGGAAACCCGCGTGCAAATCTAGAAATAATTACTTATGCCTTCTCTATCAGATCCAACCCTTTCCAAGCGTCCTGAACAGATAACCAGCAAATACCAGATCTTCTCACTTCATCAGACACCCATTACCCTCTCTTTGCCTAATGATCTTCTCCTTATATAGCCTTAGGCCTTGCTCAATACCATGTTCCAAAACCATAACAAACCAATACCATCAACTCAAAACTAGGGATCAACACGTCCGTCGAGACACCATGGTCCAAAACCATAGGCACAACTTCCAAGGAATAACCGCCACGGACCAAAGATAAGTTTTCCACATACACGTGCTTTTACTGAAGCCAACCTGCGTGTACACGCGACTTGGTATATAGCGAACCTACGTGTATATATTTTCTCTTTCTATCCTCTTGTATTAAGATCTGTCCTCTGATTAAGATGCCATCACCTGTACCTATCTCTGAGTGAGTTGCCATCAAGGACAACACTTGTATCATAATGCCAACAAGTTCCACTCATAACACAAGTGAGTGTTGGACCATGCAGTAATTAGTGATCGAGTTGAAGGCTTTGGAGTCAGATGCATGTTCTGACTCTAAGTTGGAACCCAACATGGGGAATGAAAAAGGGAAGCAAATTATTGACGCAAAGCCTAGTGCCATCATGACCACCACTAAGATCCAGAAGGATGAGCTTGAAGATCTAGAGCAAGGAGAACACTTTTTCCACTCACAAATGTGGGTGAAGGGTTATTCGCTGCAATTCATTGTCAACAATGGGAGCCAAAGGAACCTCATTTCAGTATAGGTCATGAAATGGTTGGGCATACCAACTACAACACATATGCAACTGTACACAATAGAGTGGATTCACCAAGGATGAGATCTCCACATCAGCAAGAAGTTTCGCCTTCCCTACAGCGTCAATCCCTTGATGAATGAGGTATTTTTTTTTTTGCATCCTATTTGAAATCTTTGAAACGAGGTATTATGATAGCCAAATGGAGATCATATGCCAAAGTTACGACCTTGGTAAGTTGATGTACCACTTTACCAAAATGGGGCCCACAGTTTTGGCACTTCATCTCCTAGGGTTAACTTTTTGGATGTTTAGGGCTTTCCATCATTTCTCAATAACAAATAGGCATTTGAGCCTCATTATAACATATCTCAGAGGCAGGAGCCACCACATATCTTCTTAGAGATAAGCTATCATCACCTGCGCTAGTTTATTTTTATTTATGTATGTAAGCATATTCAATTCTTTGATATTAATGAAATGAAGTTTTATTCCTCTTGCATCTATGTGTATATGGGTATTTATGTATTTTATTGCATTCTTGCATAAGTCTAGATCAGTGGTATTAGAGCGGTTTTCTGTCTCTCTATTTTTATTTGCATGTCCCCAACAAGGTCAGGGTATAAAGAGTTACATTTCGATCTAGTTGAATATTTAAAAGACCAACCTCGCAAAATCCGACAACCTCCCATGGTGGAAGAAAAGAAAGATGGAGGGGCATGAGATCTTTTCAAAATGTTGTTCGAGGAATCCCTCGAGTGATAGAGGAACACAATCCTAGATAATGTTTCTTAGATCCTTCGATGACTACTCACAAGAGACGCATCTTCATATAGCAACCACTCTAGAGGTGCCACTCTTTTTAAGGTACAAGTTAACATTAATATTGCCATATTTGAGGGCCAGATAGATGTAGATGTTGTAGATAATTGGTCAAATCGGTTGGAAGGATATTTTTCAGTTCATGACTTTTCCAATGTGGAAAATATTACTTTTTCACTTCTCAAATCCACCCCACACATCAAGGACTGGTGGGAAACCTACTGTGAATGAAAGGATGAGAGGGAATCCTCATTGTTTACTCAGTTGGAAGCTATCAAGGAGCAATATTACCTAGTCAGAAGCTATGAAGATAAATGCATAGAGTAGGCCATGCTACGACAGGGAAGGGACCAAATTGTGTTGGAGTTTATAATTGTTTTCCATACCCTTTGCACGAAGCTGGGTGTCAAGGATTCTAAGCAGAATTTTGTACTCAAGTACCCCGGTTGACAAAAGTACAACCAGGACAATATGGAGTTCCTAGACATATCCTTGCTCAACACGACATACCGATACAGTATTAGGATTGAGCAGAAGTTTAAACAGAAGAATCAAGACATTGGATTTGCAAACCCGAAGCAAGGAAAAGGCACCCCCAAACTATAGGAAAAAGGACAAAGCTAAGGCGGGGCAACTCAGGAAACTCGCTGAAGCTACAAACAAAGAACAATAGCACAGAGACAAAGAATGGAATGGGAAAATGGCGTGAGTTCCATAAGAGCTCCATTCACAACACAAGTGAGTTTAGGGCCAAGTAGTCACTAGTGGCCGAGCTGAAGGCTTTCTAATAAGACGCATGTTTTTACTCTATGTCGAAACCCGACAAGGGAATATACAAGGGGAAGCAGATCATTTAAGGAGAGCCTAGTGCTTATAGGTTTTAATCCCATACAAAAATTACCAACATACGAATTCTAAAAACAAAAAATAAACAATGATGAGAGCATAAAACAAAAAACAAATATACACAGAGATTTTCCCCTAGATCCCGAAACCGGGACTACCAGATTTATTTTTCGTTATATTCCTTCCAATGTTACAATACATATATACATGCTAAATAATCCATTAACCTTGGATTAGAACATAACTATAGTTTCCTTGACTGGATCTACAAAATACTATGTGCGAGAAACCATCACGCCCAAAACCATGTGTGAAAATCATGCACAAAACCATAGGTAGGTCTTCCCACCTAATATAGCATCGAAAAATAAATTCCCTAGGGCGTTGCACTAGACCCCATAGAGGAGGGCTACCGCCTCCATTAAAACCCCCAATTGGGGGGGGGGGGGAGGATGCAGCCCCCTTGCTGTGCCCAACACAATGAACAAGGGCGGCTTTTTCCCTCCTTGTGGTGCCTCCGTGTGTGGGGATAGTCGTGGAAATAATATAACTCACACCCAACATTCTCCCACTTGTTGCTTTCTTTCCATAGGGGGCCACAAGAAAGGTTAGTCATTTTTCTAGCCCTGCAATGCCCATTGTTTCTCTACACCAAGAGAGCTTCTTAGTGCTCACATACTTTGTCAATGCATCTACAGTATTCTTCAGAGTGTCCACCTTACCAGCAACACCTTTTTGTCCTTAATCATATCCCTTACAAAGTGATATTGAACATAAATGTGTTTTCTTTGAACAATAAGCAGGGTTATTTTCCAGCAAAATTTCACTTTGGCTATCACAGTCTATCCTTATAGCTTTTTGTAATAACCCCATACCTGAATACAATCTCTGCAACCAAACTGCTTCCTTTCTTGCATGAGTGGCTACCATGTATTCTTCCTCTATAGTTGAAAGTGCCACTACAGACTGTCTCTTACTCATCCAACTGACTACACCTCCAAATAGGTTAAGCACATACCCACTTATAGGTCTTCTCTGATCCATATCTCTAGCCCATTCTGCATCAAAAAAGCCATTATTTTCCAAAGCTCTATCAAATCCTAGTCTTCCTTAGTAGCACAAACCATAGTCACTAGTGCCACGCAAATACCTAAAAACCCGCTTCATTGTTGTCGAATTCTCATTCCCTATTTTTGATATGAAACTACTCAATACTCCCACTGCATGTGTAATGTCTTGTCTAGTAGAAACCATTGCATATATCAAGCTACCGACTGCACTTGCATACAGGAGAAATGTCCTCTTCCTCTTCTTTTGTCTTAGGGTACTGTTCAACATATAACTTTACACCTATAGGAATAGGAACCTTTAATGTTTTACTATCCTGCATATTAAACCTTTACAATATTGTCTCAGCATACTTCCTTTAGTTTAGCCATAGCTTCCTCTTTGCCTAATCTTGTTTAATTTCCATGCCCAAAATATAGTTTGCAACACTAAGATATTTCATGTCGAATTTGGAGGACAATTGGGTCTTCAATTCCTAGATAATTTCTTTTCCATTTCCAATAAACAACATATCATCCACATAAAATACCAATTAATAAAATGATCACCAATTAATTTAAAATACACAAAATCATCTTCTTTTCTTTCTATGAAGCCAAGTCCCCATATATATATATATATATATATATATATATATATATATCAAATTTCTGATACCACATCCTTGGTGACTGTTTTAATACATACATAGACTTTTCTAACCTGCATACCTGTTCTTTTTTACTCTTCAACTCAAAGCCTTTAAGTTGTTTCATGTAGATCTCTTCTTACAAATGCCAATGAAGAAATTTTGTCTTCACATCCATTAGTTCTACCTCAAAATCAAAAGAAGCAGCGACACAAAAAAGTAATCTAATAGAAGCTACCTTGGCAACAGGAGAAAAAAATCACCAAAATCATTTCCTAACACCTAGGAATAACCTTTTTCTACTAATCGAGCTTTGTATTTCTCTACCTTGCCATCTGCATTCATATTCTTCTTAAACACCCATTTTCTTCCAAATGGCTTCCTTCCAGTCGGAAACTCCACTAGATCCCAAGCCTTATTTTTGTGCAAAGACATCGTTAAATCAACCGTGGCCTTTTTCCAGAGTTTTCCATCCTCTGAATCTACTGCTTCCCTGATAGTCCTAGGATCATGATCAATAATATATAAAGAAAATTTTGAATAGAAAGTAGCTAGACTATACCTTTCTGGCTACCTTCTTTCTCAAACTGATCTTCTCACAGCTAGAGTTTGTGACTCTTCATCTTCTGATTCCTTTTCTAATATAGAGTCTCATTCTTCCTCCTTTAGCTCAAACTCTATCTTCTCAAGTTCCTTTGGTAGGACTTCATGTTTAATAACATATTTCACCTCTCTAAAAACCACATCACTACCATACACAACCTTCCTTGTTTTTGAACTCCAAAGTTTATAACATTTTAAACCATCCTTATACCGAATAAAGATGCACCTTCAGGAGTTACTATCAAATTTGGTTCTTTTCTCCTTTGGAACGTATGCATATGCATCACATCCAAATACCCTCATATGTGAAAGAGAGGTTTTCTTACCAATCCATACCTCTTCTGGAGTCTTATCCTCCAACATTGATGAAGATGATCTCTTGACCAAGTAACATGCAGTATCCACCACCAATGCCCAAAATTCCTGTCTTAACCTATCACCAGTGCACATTCATCTTGCATTTTCCATCAACTTCATGTTCATTCTTTATGCAACTCCATTTTCCTGAGGTGTGTATGGATTAGTCTTCTATCGTGCTATACCACATTTCCTACAAAACTCTTCAAATTCCTCCTTGCAAAACTCTCCATCCTTATTTGTCCACAACACCTTTATCTTCTTCTGTGTCTAGTTTTCCATGAGAGCCTTAACTTTTTTAAACCTATCAAAGACTTCAAATTTATTCCTAAGGAAATATATCCATGTATTCCTTGAGAAGTCATATATAAATGATACATAGTACACATACTTACCTAGTGATTGAACCGACATAGTTCCAAACACATCACTATGCACAAGCTCTAATATTTGTTTCGCCCTCTTAGCACCAAAGGGGAAACTCACCTGATTCTGCTTACCATATACACAATTTTCACAGAAATCGAAATTTAGAGAGAAATTAGACATACCTTCTACCATACCATTACTATGAAGTATAAAAAGGCCCTTCTCTACAATATGTCCAAGCCTTTTATGCCATAGCATGGTCTTTTCTCCAAAGACAACTAGATTTTTTTCTCCAATTTTAGGAACCATAGAACTATTTCACCCATAAATAACAATTCTACCCTGAATCTTGTAAAAATTTCCAATCCAAACT
This sequence comes from Pinus taeda, assembly GCA_000404065.3. Classification (NCBI taxonomy): domain Eukaryota; kingdom Viridiplantae; phylum Streptophyta; class Pinopsida; order Pinales; family Pinaceae; genus Pinus; species Pinus taeda. Next base: position 81,485 of record APFE030897702.1, on the reverse strand, counting down.
CCCTACATCGATACCAGTGCTCCTCGAACCATATTACAGGTATCTTTCTTGAACACTATTTTTACACCTACATCATCCAACTTCTTGCAGAAATCTGATTTTTGGCCAATGGAGGAATATGCAGAACATCTGGAAGTGTTTTAATCCTTCCACCTTGCAATTTCAACTTAACTTTTTTGTGACCAGTGATTCTAGCCTTCTTATCATCCCCTAAGGATACATCATCACCATCATATTTATCATACTCACAAAACCACTCCCTGTGGGGAGTTAAGTGAAAAGATGCAGCCGAGTCAATCAACCATGCCTCATGATCTACATGTGTACTTGAAGAATAATCCAAGTACACATTCCCACCTTCATATTAGGTGGTTTTCACCTTTGCAGAAGGAGGATCATCAGATCCCTTTCCTTTCTCAGGATCTTTAGATCTACAATCCTTTTTGAAGTGCCCTTCCTTTTCGCATTTCCAACACACTTTTATAAGTTTTCATGGAGATTTAGATCTTCCTCTAGATTTAGATATCCCACTTGAGGATTTATTTTTACTTCTATTCTGGGACCGTCCTCATATAGACAAGGCATCACCATTCTATCCATCCATATTTGTTTGTCTCATCTCCTTTGACAACAAGGATGAGACTATTTCATCAAACTACAAGGTAGTCGCATTGCTACCTATTGCGACAACCAGACTATCACATGTATCTGGTAGAGAACAGAAAAAAATGATGCACTTATCTTCATTTGAAATTTTTATATCAATAGATAACAATTGACTTACCATAGTATTAAAGACGTTCAGATGCTCTCTCACCTAGTCTTCCTCCTTCATCCTAAGGTTATACAATTTTTTCTGTAGGGATAGTTTATTCACCAGACACTTAGATTGGTACCAATTCCCTAACTTGTCCCAGAAATCCTTTGCCAAAGCTTCCCCTGATACATTCAACAAAATTGAATCTGAGATACACAACCGTATTGTGCTCTTTTCCTTACAATTCTACTTCGCCTAGTCTTCAACTTACATTATTGTCAGTTTAGTACCTGAATCTACTGCGATCCACTAATCTTTACCCAACAGTAGATCCTCCATCTTGAGTTTCCATAACTCAAAAATATGACCATTAAATTTATCGATCTCTATTTTTCCACTTCTTGCCATCTTCATTCACCATAAGAATTGATCCCGCAGATCTCGCACTGAACAGGGTCTATCATAAGCCTCGGGAAAACCCCTGAACAGCAAAGGCATCCCATTGAAGCCCAAACAACTCTGATACCAAATGTAGGTTTTAACACCGTACAAAATGTAGGTTTTAACCCTGTACAGAAATTACTTGCATACAAATTCTAAAACATAGAAAATAAACAATGCAAGAGCATAACACATAAAACACATATACACAGAGATTTTCCCCTAGATCCCAAAACCAGGATTACCAGCTTGATTTTTCATTATATTCCTTTAAATGTTATAATACATATTTATACATGCCGAAGCATCCAATACCATGGAGCAAAAACCATCGCGTCCAAAACCATGGACCGAAAACCATCACGTCCAAAAAACATGTGCGAAAAATCATGCACAAAACCATCTAACATAGGTTAGAAAACCAAAATTTTTGCACCCCTCAAACCCCACCAGTTAACTACGTGGGCTAGTTGTGGAAGGAATATAGCACAACCCAACATTCTCCCACTTGTTATTTTCTTTCCACAAGGGGGCACATCAGAGATTAGTCATTTATCCAAACTTGCAACACCCATTGTTTCTCTACATCAAGAAAAATTCTTAGAGCTCACAGATTTTGTCAATGCATCTATAATATTCTTCAAAGTGTTCACCTTTACCAGCAACACCTTTTTGTCTTCTATCATATCCCTCACAAAGTGACACTGAACATCAATGTGCTTTGTCTTTGAATGATATGCAAGGTTCTTTGCCAAGAAAATTGCACTTTGGCTGTCACAATCTATCCTTATAGCTCCCTGTACTAACCCCATACCCAAACACAATCTCTGCAACCAAACTACTTCCTTGCTTACATGAGTGGTTGCCATGTATTATGCCTCTGTAGTTGATAGTGTCACTATCGATTGTTTCTTACTCATCCAACTGACTGCACCTCCAAATAGGTTCAACACATACCCACTTGTAGATCTTCTCTGATCCAATTCTCCAGCCGAGTCTGCATCAATAAAGCCATGAATATCCAACACTGTGTCCAATCTTGGTCTTCCTTGGTAGCACAAACCATAATCACTAGTGCCAGGCAAATACTTGAAAACCGCTTCATTATTGTCCAGTGCTCCTTCCTTCGTTTTGACATAAACTTGCTCAATACTCCCATTGCATGTGTAATGTCTGGTCTAGTACAGACCATTGCATACATCAAGCTACAGACTGCACTTGCATATGGAACACGAGACATGTCCTCTTCCTCTTCCTGTGTCTTGGGACACTCTTCAGTAGAAAACCTCACACCTACAGGAATAGGAACCTTCACTGGTTTACTATCTTGCATATTAAACCTCTGCAATATTGTTTTGACATACTTCCTTTGGTTTAACCAGAGCTTCCCCTTTTCCCAGTCTCTTTTAATTTCCATGCCCAAAATGTAGTTTGCAACACCAAGATCTTTCATGTCGAATTTGGAGGACAATTGGGTCTTCAAATCCTGGATAATTTCTTTGTCATTTCCAACCAGCAACATATCATCCACATACAAGACCAAATAAATAACACGGTCACCAATTAATTTAAAATACACACAATGATATGCTTTTCTTCTGGTGAAGCCAACTCCCCGTATAAATGTATCAAATTTTTGATACCACATCCTTGGTGACTATTTTAACCCATAAAGAGACTTCTTTAACTTGCATACCAGTTCTTTCTTACCCTTCAGTGCAAAGCCTTCAGGTTGCTTCATGTAGATTTCCTCTTCCAGATCCCCATGAAGAAATGTTGTCTTCACATCCATTTGTTCTACCTCAAAATCAAAAGTAGCAGCAACAAATAAAAGTAATCTAATAGAAGTTACCTTGGCAAAAAGAGAAAAAATATCACAAAAATCGATTCCCAGCACCTGGGAATAACCTTTTTCTACCAACCAAGCTTTGTATTTCTCCACCTTTCCTTCCGCATTTGTCTTATTCTTGAACACCCATTTGCTGCCAATGGGTTTCCTTCCTGCTGGAAACTCCACCAGATCCCAAGCATCATTTTTGTGCAAAGATGCCATTTCATCAACCATGGCCTCTTTCCAAAGTTTTCCATCCTCTGAATCTACTGCTTCCTTCACAATTCTGGGATAACCATTAGTAATAGATAAAGAAAAATTTGAACGGAAAGCAGATGGACTATACCTTTCTGGATGCCTTGTTTCTCAAACTAATCTTCTCATACCCAGAGTTTGTGGCTCTTCATCTTCTGATTCCTCCTCTACTATAGAGTCTGATTCTTCCTCCTTTAGCTCAAGCTCTATCTTCTCAGGTTCCTTTGGTTGGACTTCATGTTTAATAACATCTTTTACCTCTCTGAACACCACATCTCGGTTGTATAAAACCTTCCTTGATACCAGGTTCTAAAGCAAATAACCCTTTAAACCATCCTTATACCCAATAAAGACACACTTTTCAAATTTACTATCCAACTTTGTTCATTTCACTTTTGGAACATGTACATGTGCATCACATCCAAATACCCTTAGATGTGAAAGAGATGTTTTCTTACCAGTCCATACCTTTTGTGGAGTCTTATCCTCCAACGGTGATGAAGGTGACCTGTTGACCAGGTAACATGTGGTATCCACTTCCTCTACCTAGAATTCCTGTCCTAACCCGTCACCACTGAGCATGCTTATTGCCCTTTCCATCAACATCTTATTCATTTTTTCTGCAACTCCATTTTGCTGAGGTGTATATCGAGAAATCTTCTACAATGCTATACCACGCTTCTTACAGAATTCTTCAAATTCCTTGTTGCAAAACTCTCCACCATTATCTGTCCTCAGCACCTTTATCTTCTTCTCTATCTGATTTTCCACGAGAACCTTAAATTATTTAAACTTGTCAAAGACTTCATATTTCTTCTTAACGAAACATATCCATGTATTCCTTGAGAATTCATCTGTTAATGATACATAATACACAGACTTACCTAGTGATGGAACCTTCACAGGTCCAAACACATCACTGTGCACAAGCTCTAATATATGTTTCACCCTTTTATTACCAGAGGGGAAACTCACTTGATTCAGCTTCCCATATACACAATTTTCATAGAAATCAAAATCCAAAGAGCTATTACTCGTACCTTCCACCATACCTTTACCATGAAATATTCGAAGGCCTTTATCTCCAATATGTCCAAGCCTTTGATGCCACAACATGGTCTTCTCTCCAGAGACCACTAGACTTTCTGCTCCACTTTCAGGAACCATAGAATTGTTGCACCCATCAATAATAGTGCTACCTTGCAGCTTGTACAGAGTTCCAATTCAAACTCCCTACATCAATACCAATGATTCTGGAACCATTTTGCAGGTATCCTTCTCGAACATTGTTTTTACACCTGTATCATCCACCTTACTTATAGAAATCATATTTCTGGAAAATGCAGGAATATGTAGAACACCTGGAAGTGTTCTAACCCTACCACCTTGCAACTTCAACTTTACTTTTCCACAAACAATGATTCTAGCCTTCCTGTCATCCCCCAAGAAGACATCACCACCATCATATTTTTCATACTCGCAGAACCACTCTCTATGGGGAGTGAAGTGAAAGGATGCACCTGAGTCAATCAACCATCCCTCATGATCTACATGTGTACTTGAAGAAGCCAAGTATACATCCCCACCTTTATCTGAGGTGGCTTTTGCCTCTGCAGAAGGAGCATCATTAGATCCCTTTCCTTTATCAGGAGCTTTAGATTTACAGTGCTTTTGTAGTGCCCTTCATTTCCGCATTTCCAACACACCACCTTTATAGGTTTTCTTAGAGATTTAGATGTCCCTCTAGATTTAGATCTCCCAGTCGATGACTTATTTTTGTTTCTGTTCTAGGACTTTCCTTGTACAAACAAGGCATCATCATTCTGGCTCTCTGTATTTTTCCGTCTCATCTCCTCCATCAGCAAGGATGAGACTATTTCATCAAACTTCAAGGCAGTTGCATTACTACCTATTTCAATAACTAGACTATCCCATGAATCTGATAGAGAACACAACAAACTGATGCACTTATCTTCATCTGAAATTTTAATATCAACAGACAATAACTGACTTACCACAATATTAAATGCATTCAGATGTTCTGTCACTGAGTCTCCATCTTTCATCCTCAGGTTATTCAACTTTTTCGGTAGGAACAGTTTATTCACTAGAGACTTAGATTGGTACAAAGTCCCTATCTTGTCCCACAAAGCCTTCACTATAGCTTCCCCTAATACATTCAACAATATTGAATCTGGGACACACAATCTTATTGTGCTCTTTTCCTTCCGATCCAACTTCTTACATTCTTCACCAGACACTCTCATTGGTTTAGTACCCAGATCTACTGCAATCCACTGATCTTTATCCACCAACAAATCCTCCATCTTGAGTTTCTACAACTCAAAACTTTGACTATTCAATTTCTTTATCTCTATCTTTCCACTGCTCGCCATCTTCTTTCACCAACAGAATCGATCTCGCAGATCTCCCACTGAACAAGGTCTACCACAAGCCAGAGCAAAACCCCTCAGCAACAATGGCATCCCCTTGAAGCCAAAACAGTTCTAGTACCAAATGTAGGTTTTAATCCCGTATAGAAATTACTTGCATATGAATTTTAAAACATAGAAAATAAACAATGCGAGAGCATAACACATAAAACACATATACACAGATATTTTCCCCTTGATCCGAAAACCAAGACTACTAGCTTTATTTTTCATTATATTAATTTCAATGTTATAATACATATTTATACATTCCGAAGAATCCAACACCATGGACTGAAAACCATCGCGTCCAAAAAACATGTGCGAAAAATCATCCACAAAACCATAGGTGGGTCTGCCCAACCTAACATAGGTTACAAAACCAAAATTTTCTAGGGTGCTTCCATGGACCCCATAAAGTGGGGTTAACTGCACTCCTCAAACCCCCCAGTTAACTACGTGGGCTAGTGGTGGAAAGAATATAACACAACCCAACACAAAAGTTACCTGCATATGAATTCTAAAAATAGAAAATAAACAATGGTGTGAGCATAAAACATAAAACAAATATACACAAAGATTTTCCCCTAGATCTGAAAACCAGGACTACCAGATTGATTTTTCATTATATTCCTTTCAATGTTACAATACGTATATACATGCTAAAGAATCTACAAACCCCAATCCATTAACCCTGGATTAGAACATAACTGTAGTTCCCTTGACCGGATCTACAAAATACCATTGGAAGAAAACCATCATGCCCAAAACCACGTGTGAAAACCATGCACAAAACCATAGGTAGGTTCTCCCATCTAATATAGGGTCCAAAATAATTTTTTTCCGGGGTGCTGCCCCGGACCCCATAGAGGGGGGCTATTGCCCCCCTCAAACCCCCTAATAGGGGGGAGGGGGATGCCACCCACCCTGTGACCCCCCTACTGCGCTCGGAGCAATGAACATGACGAACTACCACCCCCCAGCATGTGGGGCTATTCGTGGAAAGAATATAACACACACCCAACAGTGCCATCGTTTCCACCACTAAGATCGAGAAGGCTGAGCTCGAAGATACAGAGGAGGGGGAATGCCTCTTCCACTCACAAATGTGGGTGAATGATTCCCTACTGTAGTTAATTATCAATAGTGGGAGCTAAAAGAACCTCATTTTAGCAGAGGTCATGAAGCAGCTCGGCCTACCGACTACAACACATCTGTAGTTGCGCACCATCGAGTGGATTCACCAACGACAACATCTTTGTTGCAGCCAACAGTGCCACCTTCCCTACAACATTAAGCCCTTCACAAATGAGGTATTGTGTGATGCTTCTCCTCTTGAAGATTGTGATGTATTATTAGGAAAACCATACTTGTGGAAGAGACATGTTGTATTTGATTCTAGACCTTGCTCCATCATTATTAGTTTGGGCAATAAGTTGTACATGATACCAGAGGTAACCCCACCTACCACCATCTCTTTGGTCATTACAAAGCAAAGAAGTAAGATAATTTCTGAGACCAGGATATTTATTTTCCTTATGATTCACCCTTAGGGCAAGAAAAAAATTGTGGCCATGACTTCTAGACAGGGCTCCTTTTCACAACAGTAGAAGATGGACAAGGTTGTGGAGGAGTATACAGACATTTGTGCCTCACTTATAGGGATACCTCTACACTGTTATTTCAAGCACTCCATTGATCTAACCGCAAGCATGCCACTACCCAATGTACCTATCTATCGACGCTCTATTATAGAGAATGATGAGATCAAGAGGCAGGAGATTGCGGGGTGGCCTCCTCTTTTGTCAACAACACCTCCTACTGTTTTTTACTCTTTCCATAGCCCATGAGACTTTCCACCAGTCTCGTCTCCCAATACTTAAGAAGTGGTTTGTAGAAATGAACTCCTCCTTCCATATGCTCAGCCGCTTTGAGCTCTTCTTCTTCCATCTAAGCTTTCATTGATGTCCTCATCCCCTGCTTCCCTAATTCTCTAGATTTTTGGGATTTCTTCTTAAAACCCTTATGTCTAACACATAATTGGAACCTCCTCATTAGTTCTTGTCTTTGATTTTATTCCCTTGCTTGTAGGTGTTGAATTAGTGCATCAATTTGTGCCATCAACTCAACCATATCCTTTTCAAATTCCTTCTAGCTTAGTTTCCTTACACCATTTTTCTTGACATCTTTATCCCCACTGATGTGGCTTTTACTTGACCCTTCATCATGACTTGCAATGGTCACCTCTTCCTTCTTTTCTTATGCTCCTCCATGTTCACCATTAGCTGCAACCTAGCCTTGTAACACACTTCACCTTACTTGTTACCTGAACAACTCACCTCCTCTTGGTTATTGGTGTCCCTCTTGGTTCCCTCCTCTTGGAACCCCTTCAGCACTCTTTTCTCCTCGATAGTTATTGCTCCTCTCCTCACATTTTGAGAGCTCATTTGGTTCCCTTTTCCTTGGGGACTTCCTTTCTCTTCCTCCTCCTTCCAGAGTTAGTTGGAATGGTTCTCTATGTATGTAGCTTCTCTGCTTCAGGGTTTTTCTTTTGCTAAAGTCTTTTGAAAACATGACTTGTGCTCTCCTCAATCTATATGTTCTTCTTTTGGTGAGGAAAGCTTCCCATGCCGACATGAAAATCTCTGCTTGTACTTATTTCTACTTGTGCTCACAAGTTTCTTAACCAAACATAAACATGAAACTTGTTATACTTTTCTGGTTCACCTCTTCTGGAATCTCAACATCTCAATTCTCCTAGTTCTAGCTCTAGATGGTGTTCTTTTATCCATTTCTACCTCTGCAATTGGTTGGAGCTCTCCCTAGTTTACTGCAATCCTGTGTGAGAGTTTCTCTTGCCTCCAATATCTCTTGTCCCTTTCAGAATAACCTATGTCTCTGGTTTTGTGCCTCACATCCTTTGTTAGTTATTATACCAATAAAGAAAGAGAAATCATTACCTCTCTAGTCTAGTGTCTCCTCTTCACTAATTGCAGGATTCAATACTCATCTTTATCTTATTGGCTTTGTTTTGTCGTTATTTTCCTGAATTTGTTACTCTTAATTTATAAACTCTCATAGCACAATAATAGCAGGCTCCTCGAGTGGCCTACTCATTACCCAGGATTCTTCCTCATCGAGCTGTGGCCCTTCCCTTTTACTGACACCAATATTTTACTTTTATTTTCAAAAGTTGTGTTCAAGAACAAATCTACAAACTCCAAAGCTCTCGATAAAACCGTTTCTTCATTTAAAACAAATAACTCCCAAATCCGAGATAATGTTATGGCGACCCTTTTCTTTTTGATATGACTCATATAAAATAAATTTAAAATTTTATAATGTTTACCCACATTATTGTACGACATCCATCCTTCATATTATAAATTGGAGCTCATATGCACGTATGCAAAAGTCGACACATTATTTTATTAGAGAGTTACCTCTGTTGGAATAATAATTTAAACTGTCATGGGGCGATAACGACCGCAGCATAATGTTTCCAGAAAACATCCATTTAAGCTCTGTGCGATGCGATCAAGTCGCAGATCGCATATCGCAAGTTTTTTCTTGTTAACCTTCATTACGTCCTTTCTATTGTCTGCGATTGCGATTTGGCAATGTGATCTGATCGCATATCGCAAATCGCATGTTTCAAACAGTTATGGTAGCGGCAGCACATCTTTTTCACTTCCACCGGTGCGATTTTGTGATGGGCCACACATTAAATTCAGAGTTTAATTCTCCTGCAGACTGCTGTCTTGAAAAGCATCACCGCCTCTTCTGCAATAAATACACAGATAAACATCAGTAGATATTTTGATTAGTTTATAGTTTAACTCAAGTATTTATCTTCTTATAAATACAACGAACAACAGATCTGTTTGATGTATGTGTAAAAAGAAAAGGAACAAAAGTTCTGTTTTCTGTGTGAGTACAAGTAATTTTGAACAGCAGTTCTGTTTTTGTACTCTGAGAGTGAGCAGAATTAAAAGGAGTTTTTTTTTTTTTTTTTTGCAATGCACAGCAGTTCTGAAACTCTAATTTTTTTGAGATAGTGAAATTAGTTTCTGGAACTGAAGCGTTCATATTGTAATCCCTCTGAGTAGAGGAAGACTATTTTGTAACAATTTTATTTTTGTTATGATTAAAGATCCTGAATTCAAAACAGAGCGTTGTTCTCTGTGAAATTTCTTTTGTGTTTGAAATTAACAGAAATCTCCAACATGGTATCAGAGCTAGTCTAGGCACTCAGTGAGTAAAAAAAAACAGAGTTTGTTTTTCACTGTAGGAGTTGTAAGAAGTTTATTGAGCAGATTCTTCCAACAGAAAACGTTTTTGCTTGTTTTTAAACTTTACAGACAGTATCTCTTCTTTACCTATACAGAGTTATTAAGATGGCAGATGTTGGAACAGTGTTGACAAATTCCCAACTGCCACAGTTTAATGGGAAAAATCACAGTTATTGGTCCATAACAATGAAAGCATTGTTCGCTTCTCAAGGAATATGGGAGCTGGTTGAAACTGGGTATGCTGAACCTGCAGATGCAACAGTGTTGACTGCTTTGACAGTAGCAGAAAGAGACCAGTTGAAAAGCGACAGGAAGAAGGATGCGAAAGCCCTCTTTTTTCTCTTTCAATCAGTACATGAAAGTGTTTTTCCACGGATTGCAGCAGTGACAAAATCCATGGAGGCATGGGATATTCTCAAAACTGCCTATCAAGGCATGGAGAAAGTGAAGACTGCAAAGTTGCAGATGTTGAGGAGAGACTTTGAAACACTCAGCATGAAGGAATCTGATACAATAGATTCATTCTTCACTCGGGTTATTGGGTTGATAACCCAGATAAGATCTCATGGTGAGATTCTTGAAGAAAGAAGGATTGTAGAGAAAATCTTGAGAATTCTACCTTCAAAGTTGGAATCTATTGTGGTAGCAATAGAAGAAACAAAAGATATTTCACAGTTCATGGTAGATGAACTGAGTGCTTCTCTTATGTCTCATGAACACAGACTGAGTAGAGGAACAGATTCCTCTTTTGAGCAAGCGTTCAAGACTTAGATGTATTTCAGCCAAGGAAAAGGTTGAGGTAGAGCAAATAACAGAGGTCGTGGAAGAAGCCAAAACAGAGGCAGATATTATCCTGCAAGCACAAGCGGAAGGAGCTGCAATCAGAACTAAGATGAAGGTTCAAGCAAACAGCAAGCCCATGGACAAAGGTATGACAAATCCCAAGTCCAATGTCATTATTGTAAGAAATATGGTCACTATGCCAATGAATGTAGGAAAAAGAAAAATGACATGAATAGTAGGCAAAATGCAAATTTTTCAAATGAAAAAAATAAGAATCCAAAGAATGTGTTGCTAACATGTAACATTGCACAAGACAAACAAGAAGATGTTTGGTTCTTAGACTCAGGTTGTAGTAATCATATGACTGGAAATATTGCAATGTTTTCCAATTTGGATGAAAATGTGAAATCTGAGGTAACAACAGGAACTGATACTAAGATATCTGTCAAGGGTAAGGGCAGAGTCAGTATTCGAGCAAGAAATGGAGAACAGATGATTGTGCCAGAGGTATACTATTTACCTAGTCTGAAATGTAATCTTTTGAGCATTGGGAAGCTCATTGACAAAGGTTACAACGTGTTCTTCAAAGATGATATGTGTACAATCAAAGATATACCTCCAAGTAAGAAGATCATTGCACAGGTGCAGATGACCAGCAATAGAATGTTTCCTCTCAAACTCAGGGCAGATTTGAAAGAAGGAAGAACTATTGCAGCTGTAACACAAGAAGTCTTTCAGGAACAAGTGAAAGATGTGAATTAGTTGTGGCACTTGAGATTTGGACATCTCAATTTCGGAGGCCTGAATTTGTTGCACAGAAAAGGAATGGTAAAGGGACTGCCATTGATTGAAAAACCGGACAGCCTTTGTGAAGGTTGCATCTTGTGCAAGCAACACAAAGAAATCTTTCCAGCAGGAAAGAGTATAAGGGTAAAAGCACCATTGGAAATTGTTCACTTTGATGTGTGTCGACCAATCCAAATACCATCATTTTCTAGAAATAGATATGTCTTAACTTTCATTGATGATTACACCAGAAAGACATGGATGTATATGCTGAAACAGAAGAGTGAAGTGTTTGAGAAATTCCGCCACTTCAAAACTCTTGTTGAGAAACAGTGTGGGCATTATATCAAAGTGCTCAGAACAGATAGAGGAGGAGAGTACATCTCCAAAGACTTTCTGCGTTTTTGCAGAGAGAATTGCATACAAAAGTAGTTCACTGCAAGGTATACGCCTCAGCAAAACGGTGTTGTCGAAAGAAAGAATAGGACCATTCTTGACATGGTCAGAAGTATGCTAAAGGCAAAACACTTGCCGCATGAGTATTGGGCAAAAGCTGTCACTTGCGCAATTTACATCTTGAATAGATGCCCAACTAAAGCTGTCATGAAAAAAATACCAGAAGAAGCATGGAGTGGTCAAAAGCAAACTGTCACTCACATGAGAGTATTCGGCTGTGTAGCTTATGCACATGTACTTGACCAGCTAAGGAGAAAGCTTGATATTAAGGGGGAGAAGTGTGTGTTTGTTGGCTATTGTGATGAGTCAAAAGCATACAAACTCTATAATCCATCCACTAAGAAATTGATTGTAAGCAGAGATGTGCAGTTCATTGAAGATGAAGCTTGGGATGGAAGCTTAGAAAGAACAGTTAATGTGAAGACAATTGTGTCTCATGAAGAAGAACAGGAAGGGACAGTAGCAATTAATCCTTCCTTGGTGGCTCCTCCTCCACCACAGCAAGTACAACAAACCACACCACAAGCTGGAATTCGAACAGCCTTAAGAAGTCAAGGAAGTGTTTCTTCAAGCACACCACAGGGATCAGAAATACCCTCAAGTTCGGATGGAACTCCAAGCACACCAAGAAGACCAAGATTCAGAAATCTGAATGAGATTTATGAACAAGGAGAGGTAAGTACAATATCGGTCTGAATTCATTATTCGCTTTGTATTGTCATGTTGATGACTCAGTTCATTTTGAAGATGTTGTAAATGAAGATAAATGGATTGAAGCAATGAATGAAGAAATTGGTGCAATTGAAAAGAGTAAAACATGGGAGTTAGTGGACCTCCCTAAAGGCAAAGATGCCATTGGAGTTAAGTGGGTCTATAAGACCAAAGGCAATGTTGAAGGCAAGATTGACAGGCACAAAGCAAGACTTGTTGTGAAAGGCTATAAGCAGCAACAAGGCAAAGACTATGATGAAACCTTTGCACCAGTAGCAAGGATGGAAACAGTGAGGACAGTGTTGTTTATTGCAGCACAACACAAATGGAAGATTTATCAGATGGATGTTAAATCTGCATTCCTAAATGGAGTGTTAAGAGAAGAGGTTTGTGTTGAAAAACCTCCAGGTTATGAAGTTGATGGCCAAGAGCATAAAGTTTGCAAACTGAAGAAGGCTCTTTATGGGCTGAAGCAAGCTCCAAGACCATGGTACAGCAGAATAGATGCCTATCTGATTGAGAATGGGTTTGTTAAGTGTGATAGTGAACCCACACTCTACATAATGGAGAATGACGGTAAGATTCTTATTGTTGTTTTATATGTAGATGATTTGATTTTTACTGGCAATGATGCTTCTCTCATTGCTGTTTTTAAAGCAGTCATGAAAAGTGAATTTGAAATGACTGACTTGGGCTTTTTAAGATATTTTCTTTGGAATTGAAGTAGACCAAAGTGAAAATGGTGTTTTCATTTCTCAATATAAATATGTAGAAGCAGTGTTGAAAAGATTTAACATGCAGAACAGCAAGGCCGCTGTGACTCCAACTGTAGTGGGGTTAAAATTGACCAAAGAAGACAGTAGCAAGGATTTTGATCTAAAATTGTACAAGAGCATAGTTGGCAGCCTTATGTACTTGACTGCAACTAGGCCAGACATTATGCACGCTGTGAGTTTAATCTCCAGATTTATGGAAAGACCGAAAGAGACTCATTGGCAGGCAGCCAAGAGGATTCTAAGGTATGTGAATGGAACGAAGGGGTTTGGTATTTTATACTCCTCTTCTGAAAGTTTCATGTTGATAGGTTACACGGACAGTGATTGGGCTGGAAGTGTTGATGATAGGAAAAGCACATCGGGATATGTGTTTCATATGGGATCGGGAGCCATCTCATGGGCTTCCAAGAAGCAACCAGTTGTGGCTTTGTCAACAACAGAGGCAGAGTATGTCGCAGCGACAACAACAGCATGCCAAGCAGTGTGGCTGAGAAGAGTTCTCAGAGATTTGTGTCATGAATAAGAAAATGGCACAACCATTTACTATGACAATAGCTCAACAATAACATTGTCTAAAAATTCTGTTTTTCATAAAAGAACAAAGTGCATAGATACCAAATTTCACTTCATACGTAAATTGGTTAACAATGGTGAGATTGTTTTGCAGCACTGCAGAACAGAGGATCAGCTAGCTGACATCTTGACAAAACCATTGGGAAAGAAAAGTTTTGATTATTTCAGAAAATGCGTGGGTATACAGAAAAACCCAACAGTTGAAATTAAAGGGAAGTGTTGGAATAATAATTTAAACTGCCGTGGGGCAACAACGATCACAGCATAATGTTTCCAGAAAACATCCATTTAAGCTCCCTGCGATGCGATCAAGTCGCAGATCGCATATCACACGTTTTTTCTTGTTAACCTTCATTACGTCCTTTCTATTGTCTGCAATTGCGATTTGGCAATGCGATCTGATCGCATATCGCAAATCGCATGTTTCAAACAGTTATGGCAACGGCGGCACATCTTTTTCACTTCCACCGGTGCGATGTTGTGATGAGCCACGCATTAAATTCAGAGTTTAATTCTCTTGCAGATTGCCGTCTTGAAAAGCATCACCGCCTCTTCTGCAATAAATACACAGATAAACATCAGTAGATATTTTGATTAGTTTATAGTTTAACTCAAATATTTATCTTCTTATAAATACAACGAATAGCAGATCTATTTGATGTATGTGTAAAAAGAAAAGGAACAGAAGTTCTGTTTTCTGTGTGAGTACAAGTAATTTTGAACAGCAATTCTGTTTTTGTACTCCGAGAGTGAGCAGAATTAAAAGGAGTTTTTTTTTTTTTTCTACAATGCACAACAGTGCTGAAACTCTAATTTTTCTGAGATAGTGAAATTAGTTTCTGGAACTGAAGCATTCCTATTGTAATCCCTCTGAATAGAGGAATACTATTTTGTAACAATTTTATTTTTGTTATGATTAAAGATCCTGAATTCAAAACAGAGCATTGTTCTCTGTAAAATTTCTTTTGTGTTTGAAATTAACAGAAATTTCCAACAACCTCCATGCTTACATGACCGCCCAGGGGTCCATTCCAAGAGTCACGAGTCGGGTCTTGATATGAGGTAGGGGATAACCTTTCTCCACGTGTTGTTCAGATGAGTCCAAAGGCTCCAACTAGTCAAGGTCGGCGATTTTTTTCCACTTTCTTACCTCCATAAGCCTGTCGCGTCTTCAAAACTAGCTTGCCTACTACCCTTCAAACGTAATAGTACTCACCTAGGTGGTCGTTACAGTTCTCTGGTTTGAATACTATGACAACCGGCCAATCTTCTCCGCCGGACTATGACATACATATTTTTTTTTATCACATGTCAGCCAGGGTCTGCACACACTCTTTCTACTTGATAGCACTGCGCTCTCATTGCATTTTCACCCCTGATATAATTTATTTTGTCAAATCATATCATCCAAATTATCAAATTAAAAAATGAATTGGACTTTCCCATCTAATCGGGCATAATATATCTTTTATTTAAAAGAATTAAAAATATCTGATTTAAATAAAAAAAGTCAATTCCGTTTAAATTATAATTGAGGATAATATGTCTTTTCACTCAGGGCATTGAAAATTTTTTTATTTAAAAAAAAAAAATTCATAGCGTGATATATTTTTTCTCCAAAAGAATTGAAATTTTTTCAAATTTACTCAAAAATATTTTATTTTTTTAAATGCAAGTGGGTTTAAAACTCAACATTTCAAAGTGGACTTGAAAATCTTCAAAAGTCCTTAGATACTGAAAGATCATATGCGAAAATGTGAAGCTATGCTGGACAACAGAAATCCTACCAAATTTCTTGATTGAAACTTTGAAAGAAGTCGTCAGGGTACTTTCAACTGACCATTACATTAGAATTCACGTGCCTAGTAGATTCAGCAACGCCATGTCGGAATAGAAAATTTTCTTTCAATGTTCAAATCTTTCCTAGCTCAAACATTAGGTAGCAGAAAAACCTCTAAAGATCTTTCTTATTATGTATGTCACACAATGTTCATGATATGTCGGTGGTGATCTTTTTCGCTACTCTCTTAGGCACACCACTCTCTTGCTATCGTGCGTGCCTTGATAGGTGATTGTCAGCAAACATGATATACCGCTGAAATACATTGCACATTCCATGTTATGACATGAACCATGTAATGCCACTGAGATCGATCAGGACGGAACAGAAGCCCTACCTGTGGTGAACCTTCGTAGCACCTTCGTCCTACTTCTGCTCATTATATTAAACACTTCTTCAGTCTTAATTCTAAGAGTCCTCTTCAGGCAGCGATCCTTGATGTAGTTCATAAAACTTGATAATGTTTAGCTAAAAGACTCTCTAGGTGAGATGTTTGGAGGGTGTACAAACATTCATACACATTTTGTATACAATCAGGAGAACAGTCAAATACATGTAGATTTTCTCACAATCAGGTGGTTTCAACCACTCCCTAGATAGTAGGATCTGAGATCTAAGATTAGAGTCTCAATCCTATCATCATCGTAATAGTAATCTAAGTTTATTTTTCTCCATTAGTTCCAACACTCCCGCTTAATGGAGAAAGGGTGTTGAACAATAACACATGCCTGCTGGTCTGACTGCTGGTCTAGTCTCACCTAAGCTTACAATTAAAACATGAAACAACTTGGTAATAGAGGTTTTATTTTTGTCTTCCTATAGCAGAGCCCATACTTGTTCATCTTGAGTCAAGGCTTCATCTTTGCTTTCCTGGCCATGAGGTAGTGATATCTCTTCACCTCATTTATTCCTTAGTGATGGAAACCTCATTTATTCCTTAGTGATGGAAAGCTTAAATTCTTATTTTCCCCCTTTTCAAGATTATGATAAGCTGGATAAGAGAATTTTCCCTCCCACTATTTCCGGTGTCAACCACATGAAAGTCAGCTATAATGTCTTCATCATTCATTAATGTAACGTGTGCATCATCACAATTTAAATTTAAATTTTCTCCAGCATTACTTCTTCTCCCATTTCTTTGCAATCAACGCCATGTGGCTCTTCCAATTGATCTTCAACACTTTGTTTCTTTTCACATCATTCTTGAATATCAGCTCGTGGGGTCTATTCACTGTGTTAGCTTTTGTCTCCTGTGGAGTGATTGTCACCCTCCTTCCAGAATTCTTCGAGCAGTTTCACTTGCTTAGACGTGGACGACCACACAAAGAAAACCACAATTCACTTATTCATCGTTGTCTCCGAGTGGGTATTAGATTGAAGGGCATAACCCGCTACTCCACATCAGGGATTACTGGATCGGACGCAAAAGAAGATGACTTGGGCAATATGGGCATTAACAGTAACTAATGGAGGTGGACTACAGAAAGAGTTGTGCTTGTCGATACTTTGATCGCCTTTTCGATTTTCCTTTGGCTCTCCTGCGAATCTCGCATGTTGTGCCAATTATATTCATGTATACATCTGCAGTAGAAACAAATTTGAAAACAAAAAGAATTGATGGGTTAAATATGCCAACCAAGAAACTAATGCATAGAGTTTTAAAAATTCATATTTAGGATGAATAGATAGTATATATTTTGGGCGCATGACATCAAAATAATATTTTTTGAATTGAATGGTAAACTATATCTATAACAAAATAGAAATAGGTTTAGAAAAATTCATCACTTGTTTTATCAAAAATCGATCATCCCAACGTTGTTCTTGAATTTCTTCTTTAATATTTAGTGAATTCTTGTTTTTATCATATAGTTCTTGATTTTATTTTTGTAATATTTAGTGAACTCTTGTTTTAATAATATATTTTCAAAACTTTATCGTCCCAACATTGTTCCTGAATTTCTTGTTTAATATTCAGTGAATTCTTGTTTTGATTATAGAGTTCTTGATTTTTTTTGTTTGTAATGTTTAGGGAAATCTGGTTTTGATAATATATTTTCAATTGATTTTCAAATTGGATTAGAAACTATATTTTGTGGGCTATTTTAGATGAAAATATGTTTTAAAGCACATCTATATGAACATTCAAAATAGAATGGTCACAACTATATTCTTGGTAATTTTATCAAACCAACATTCTACAAGAAATTGTAAGATATATTTTACAAAGTAGCATGAATTTTTATAAGAATATTATTTTAAATATGGAGTATTCACATACCAAAAATTTCAAATATCCAATGGTTAGACTGAGAAATATGACTTTGAGTGGACTTAGAACAAAATGCAAAAACAATACCTCAATTAAAAAGGAAAGAAAACCAAACCTTTAGTTCAAAATCTAGTATGATAAGAATGAGATCTTGAAATAATCATTTTTCTAATACACAAAGTACCTTATTAGTCAAAATATCAGATGATATTGGTGGGGAGAATGCGCATAGAGAAGAAAGCAAAAGATAAAATAAAATAACTAGAAGAGAAATAATGCTCAAAGATGATGGGTGGTGTTTAAACACAACATTGCAACACTTAAGCACGAGTAGAACACCATAATGCATGATAAAACAATGATTTATAATCTTCATCATAGTTGTTCATATTCGACCCATAGGGTCTCCATTTAATAATGTTCCAATCTAAGAAACTTCCTTGAATTGTGGAATATTTGGATCACAAATGAGCATGGATCATTCCATTAGTGTTAATGACATATACATTGTTTCATCAAGTACTTCATTATACTATTGGGCTCATTTCTTGTTAGCTAATTGACTTCCCAAGTTCACCTAACCATTTGGTCAATTCCTCCCACCACTTAGTGGTTTGTTCAACTAGTAAATTAATTGAATACTTGTTTTCTAGTTGGTTTCTCTACCAACTCAATGACTACTTAATTGACAGAACAAGAACTACCTATCAATCTCATGTTTATCATCATGATGCCATGCACGATGGAAACATGATGACTTTCAGAAGATGTTACTAACAAGTTTTACAAATCAACATTAAAATTTTCAAAATAGAAAACATAAAAACAAAACATTCTATAAATTTAGAAGGTTCTTTCCAAATTTCAAATTACAAAAGTTAAGAAAACTTTACTAACACAACCACCTCAATAAATCCATTGACGTACGACTCATCAACATTATTTCACCTTTTAAACTTAATGGGGTTGATTCGCAAATGAAAGGTGGAAAATGATCTTGATTGATATATATCAACAACATGAAAGGTGAAAAATGATCTTGATAGACATATATCAAAAACTTTATGAATGTGTTTGTGCAAGTCTAATTCTTGAAGTACATGGGGAGGATTCATAAATGATGCAAGAACATTTCCCATAAAAAATCAACTATTTTGCACAATACCTAAGGGGGCCTTGAAATGACTAAAGGGATTGGGTTCCCTTAATGAATTTAATTATATCTTCCTAAATTTGTAATTAGCTCTAGAAGGATATTCATTAAGAAGAAAGGGGGTTTTTTCCTTAACTTATTATGTAACTGGATTATTAGTTAGATATGTGTGGAATGGCGATTTGATGAATAATATGTTGTAATTAGTTATGGGAAATTATTGAATCATTTGGTGGATTTGGAAAACTAACCTTTTATGTTTAAAATGGTAAGTACGTGGGCACAAAAGGAGAGGGGAGTGGCCAAATGAATGATTAATTACACAGTCGAGTGAAGATTCGAACCACGAGGACTTCACTCAATGAATCTTTGACATATCACGTGCGTTTGTGGCATACTAAACAATACCCTTAATTTGACTACATATTGGAAAATACGCTTAAAAAGTATATTATTTAACTCCCTATGAATATAAATCCAATACACCTTCCCAATTCAAAAAGCTCATAATTTCACTAGAAATTGTAGGTATCCATCTTTTCATTAACATTTTTTATACCCATTTATATTTTTTCATTAACTTTGAGCTTCATTTTTGATACTTGCCAATATAAAAACCATTTACCCCCTATTATATTCTCAATATATTTTGTCATTTTTTCCTCAATATATATCCCCCAATGTGAATGCACGTGGTATGGTATTGTTCCCCTAGTGAACCCCCATGATCAGAACATGAGATGTTTCTGAGTATATATATATATATACACACACACGCACACACACACGAAAAGACATTTACATTATGTTAATTGTCTTTGTGAATATTTAAATTATGATTTCCAGCTTGTATGCATATATAAAATAGATGATGAATTAAAATGAATCTATCATATGAATGAGGTTAATACTGGAGGGCTTGAGGCAATTAAGGGAAAGAAGAAATCTATGTACATTTTGGTTTATTTTGTAGGACAGGTGGAGAGAGGCTCTGCTACAACGGAGTAACATACGAATCAAAGCTAATATTTTGGAGAGAGTTATGCATGTGAGAGAACCTGAAGATAATGAAAGAGGAATCGATTATATAATGGTGAATGCATGTGCAAGTCTAGAATATCTTTGAGGGAGTTTCAGCAAGGGGATAAGATTCACACTTTATGGGAAATCTAGTATAAGTTGTTTTTGTAATAGAATATATATGTAAGATTTTTGGTGATTGATTGGTTTTGTTTATTAGAAATTGCCTAGAATAATTCTCTATGTTCAAATGATGTTACTTTGAAGTAAACTCTTTGGATTGATTGATCATTAAATAAAATGTGAAGAAACCTCTGTGCAGACAAAGAGAAGTAAAGAGTTATAGATTTTGGAAGTAATGCTTCCATGTGTGTCACGTGTATTAAAGTCGTAATTGTGAGTTCTCAGGATATTAGTTGTAATAATTTTTTTTAGTAATCTAGATCCACTATTTTCAGATCTAGAAGTTTCATGTACTCATATTATCTAACATTTATGAGATCAATAAAAGAGCAGCATGTATCATTTGTGTTGTACGCAATCGCTCTCTGCTCACTTTCAAATTTCTAATATGGTATCAGAGCCTGTTCTGACTTAATTCGCTTACGAGAACAACAATAATATGAGGGATGCTTGACTATTATTTTCTCCTTCTAGATTAGTTAGTGTGTGAGAGTGTTTATTTTTGGTTTGTTGCAGCGTTGAATTCGATATTTTGTTTTCTATGGCTATGTGTTTTACATGGAGATAAAACATGCATGTGGTCATTTTGTTTTGATCTATAGTTGTCATTCCAAGATTTGAAGAACACACAGAGAAAAACATGGAGTTTATTTGGGAAAATTTCGCAATGTGAAACGCATTGATCTATGGATATTATAATCTCCGTTGAAGTTTATTTATAGAACGAGATCTGGAGGAACCTACAAATTTTCATTGTGAAAGTGAGCAAATTGGGCCATATTATAATTAGCCATTATGAAATTCAAAGCGCTGCAACAATTGAATGACGGTTGAAATTTTGGATTTGGAATATGAGATATGTATATGTGCCAACCAAATAGTGGAAAATATTGAAGGTTGACTAAAATGAACAAATTTTTGCCTCATAGTATAAGAAAATTGAACTAGACGTGCCATGTGGATGTGGCATTGGACAGACTCATGGGAGAATTTTTGTTTCTTTATGTTGAAAATAGAAACAAGAAATGTTAAAAATAGAATCCATAAATTCCAATCTAATTTGTCCTTGAATTAAATTGTGAATTAAAATTGTAATTCTTTTCTCATAGCAACTTGTATCCATAAGTGTCACTCTAGTTAACTGAAGATTCCCTCATCAGAAACTCATGCATGTTGACTTAGAGAAAGGCCCAGTTGAGACTAGAGGGTAGGGACAATGTACTATCAATTGTATGATTATTGAGCTGTAAATATCATGCATGCAATTAAAGAAGGACCTAATTTTGAATTGCACGGTTATGAATGAGGAATTTCTCTTTAATACAGGCTAATTTTCTCAGGAATTGTGCAAAGAATTAGAAGCTTGGAGGCTTGGAAATGTCTCTAGGTATTGGCCAAAAGAAGTCATCAGGCAGAGGTTAGGAAATACTTGTCTAGGTTAAGCTCAACGTTGAGCAGAGCATATTGTATTCATCCAAATTCTTTGACTAAGGGCGCAAGGAATCAGGGGCTTGGAGAGCAGTAGAAGAGGCTAGCGATTGGTTAGAGCTCGCTTATGAGTAGCGAGATTGATCATATTGAGTGTTGAGATTATTTTTATGAGAACAAACATTTTTTTATCATCTTGGATTTCTGATTTAATGCAATACAAATAGTGGGGGTTTTCAGCTAAGGATTTCCCTACATACTTATTGTGTTATGTGTTATTGATTTATCTTCTTCTTGTTCAAATTATTTTCATCGATCTATTGGCTTTTGTTGGTTGAAAGTAGTAGATTATTGTCTTGTGCTCTAGTAAATTTCATGAGCTTGTGAATCTATAGGAAATTTTACATGGTATTGAAGCTAGATTTGTAGAAATATTCTACGTGGTATCAAAGAATGATTTTTTTGGGACACGAGTTTGTAGAACATATCTGAATTTTTTTGTGGAAATTTTTCAAAAACAAATAGTAGATCTGGATTCCTTGCTAAACAATACACAAATTCAAAAAAAAAATTGGCCGAATCAGAGTTCGGATGAAGGAGATGTCGTTGATTTAAAATCAACAAGTTTTTTAGAAAATTTCGTGATAGCAGGACATATGAAATTGATTAGTGTGCTAGCTAAGAACCTGTATGCACTTGAGGTACACGATGCATGCAAATCCTTGAGGAGCAAGGCAAAGGTTAGAGAATTTTTGGTTGATAGGGAGAGTTAATTACCTCTTGAGATGCAGCCCCAGAAGAAGCCTCAAAAGTAGCTTCAGGAAGTTGAGGAGTAGCCACAACTAGAGAAGCTGAGAGGAGAACGAGTGGAGGAATCCAATCATGCAGAGACCTCCAGCGAGGAGGAATTTTGAGCCAGGTGGGTAAAGGCATCACATGTAGCGATACCTCCAGGTGTGAGGTGGGGCGATGTGAAGTGATAGTCCCAAGAGGGCTGAAATTGGACAAGGTCCATTGAGAGGTTTTATATCATTGATTGTACCTTTCTACGGGAAGACAAAGTACATAGTAGCAACAGTAATAAATGGTGATTGATCTAGTTAGTGATCAAAGTGAAAGAGGCTAGAGTAGTTATATACTAAAGAGTGCAGAGAAGGGTTTACAACAATGCGAAAAGGCAGAGTCAGTAGAAGTGTGAGCTTTTTAGTCAGCAGAGGCAGTAATAGTTAGAGACTTTGATGACAGATGCATCATACTGAGTCAGGTTGGACATTCTTTTATTTCTGGAGTTGTTTTAGAAAAAATACTAGAGAAAAGTGTTGCATGTAGAATATTCCAAAGGTCCAGGATCGAGATCGAGTTGAATTCCTTTCTTGTTGAGAGGGAGTGTTCCAAATAGCAACAAGAAATGTTAAAAATAGAATCCAGAAATTCCAATTTAATTTGTCCTTGAATCAAATTGTGAATTAAAATTGTAATTATTTTCTCTTAACGACTTGTAATAGTTAACTAAGTTAACTTGACTTAGTTAACTTAGGAATTTCGAGTTGGAATTCTTTTAGAAGTCATGTATATGTTATCCCTAACTTTTAGGGATCTAGGATGAGTTTATTTATGAGATATTACTAGACAAATTAATTTACTGAGTTATGTTTAGTTAAATTAGTTCTAACTATTTGTGGAACTAATAGAGGATTAACAGTTAGTTGGTGTACTAGTGCATCCACAAGTGTCACTCCAGTTAATTGAAGATTCCCTTATCAGAAACTCATGCATGTTGATTCAAATAAAGACCCAGTTGATACTAGAGTCCAAGGATAGTGTACTATCAGTTGTATGATTTACTAAGTTGTAAATATCATTCATGCTATCAAAGAGGGACCTAATTTTGGATTTCATAGTTATGGATGAGGAATTTTGCTTTAAATACATTCTAATTCTCTCAGGAATTATGCAAAGAATTAGAAGCTTGGAGGCTTGGAAATTTTCCTAAGTATTGGTCAAAGGATGTCATCAGGTGGAGGATAGGAAATACTTGTGTAGATTAAGCTCAAGGTTGAGCAAAGCATATTGTATTCATCCAAATTCTTTGGCCAAAGGAACGCGGAAGCACGGGCTTGAAGAGTAGCAGAAGAGGCTAGAGATTGGCTTGAGCTTACTTGTGAGCAGGGAGATTGATCATACTGAGTATTTGGATTGTTCTTGTGAGAACAAGCATTGTATTATCATCTTGAATTTATGATTTAATGCAATACAGATAGTGGGGGTTTTCAACTGAGGCTTTCCCTCGATACTTATTGTGTTATGTTGCATTGTTTTATCTTCTTCTTATTCATATTGTTTTCATCGGTCTATTTGCTTCCACTGGTTGAAAGTAGAAGTAGATTCTTGTCATGTTCTTTAGTAAACTGCATGAGCTTCTAAATCTATAGGAAATTCTACAATTTTTTAGGGTATCATGAATCTGTGTCACTTTGAGTGGTGGTTATATTTGCGTTTCTATTCGTAAAAAAATTATGATTCATAACCAAAAAGAACAAGCCAGTTATTGAACAAACTAATATGTCTCTTCGTTCTCCAAGAGCATTAGTTATAGGTTGTTCTTAATAAGGTCAAGATGACGTGACTCATCATGCTTCGAGAGCATCAGTACATGTTATTTTTAATGAATGGTCAAGTTCTATAATCTATTGTTGAAGGGATTCAGTATCTAGACTGTTATCCAAGATAACTGGTGAATATAGTGGAATGTCATATATTCAACAAATGGTGTCAGTTCCATAAAATAATTCAATATCAAGATTTCTCATCGGGGGGTTAATAAGCATCAATTATGCAAAGTTTTTAACAATGGAAAGAGGGAGTTATATTTTAAATAGAGTTCAAGTGATAGGATAAAGATGTGGTGGTGAAGGAAGAGCATTTTCTATGAGATTCTAGAGTGGGTGTAAATTCTAATGAAGACCAACAAGATAGATATCAATATTGTTCAATTTAGCGTGTGTTTTCAATATTGGTTACATGTAAGCATTAAGAGAGGGTGTTGGAAGTAATGCTTCCATGTGGGTCATGTATATTACAGTTGTAATTGTGAATTCCTAGGTTATTAGTTTTATTAGCTATTTTTAGTAATCTAGATCCACTATTTTTGAATCTAGAAGTTTCATGTATTCCTATTTATGTAAACCTTGTGAGATCAATAAAATAATAGTGTTTTTCATTTCTGTTGTGTATAATCATTCTCTACTCACTTTCAAATTTTTAATACTAGATTAGGGTTTTATCTATGTAGGAATGGAAATTCCTTTGATAAAGATGAGAAAGTGACTTTGACCTAGCATTTATGTAGAAAATGAAGGATTTGATTTATTAAGTTTCCTAGAAGGATGTGTTGGAAGAATTGGGTAATATAGCTAGTATGGTGATTTATTTATAAATATAGTGATTCTACGAATAGTCTAATAGTTATAGGAATAAGAGTGTATGCATTAATTTAGATATTGGCATGGACCTAGGTGTCAAATTTTTGAGTTAATGAACATGTCCAACAAACAGTGTGTTTAGGTAGAGAAATTATAAGACAATGTTTGCAAAATCAAATGAAACAGAGAAATATCCATTGAGGATCGAAAAAGTCACGAGTTGATGCCAATCCAAAACCGATTGTGTTAGTAGCCCGATTTAAAACCCAAAGTGCCAAACTTTCTCTTCAAAAAAGGTGCTTCCTTCAATCTTCTTAAGGGAAATAAATCCCCATAGCCACTGGAGATAAAGATTTATCCTTTATTATTTGTGAGCAAACCATAAGTAAAATCATCATGGCCTCAACCTTCACTATAAACCAAAAAATAGAGAATATTTTCTACTTCTTGAGGCCTTCTTGCTTAACCAAAGAATGATCATGGAACCTTGGTCTCCAAATTCATCGCCCGACCTTTTCCTTACATGCATGATTCTTTAAATTTTTAGGCTAGACATATGTTTGGACAACTCATCAATGACATATATTGCATATGGTCCCACTTCCGTTAATTCTTATTGGGAGTTTTCTTACTATCTTTCACATAAGCCCATTTTCTCTCCTTAACATGCAAGACCACTATAATTCTAATAGCCACTTCTTATTCCTTTAGGCTTAAACCCTTTTGGACGGTTGACTTTGACCTCATGATCAATGGATGGCATACGAGCCCATTCATAATAGCACAAACCAATGGAACAAAGGTTTTCGAAGCCTCCGATCCACTCACAATAACTTGGCTCGATGAGAAAATGGATTATAAAAACCTTCGAGTTGGACCACTTTACTTAACCCTGATGCATATGCCCTTCCCCGATGTATATGCCCTTCACACATAACTTTGGCCTTTTCCAAACTGTGATGAGTCAACAATACTTGTGGGAAACTTTACTCAATTTTTTCCATACAACATTCTTCCATGTCATCCCAATCATTTTTCTATTGGTCAACCTCCACCTCAAGTCGACACCTAGTCAGCCCAGTTCTTTCCTTATGCATTTCTCCTTTGTCGTTCTGGGATAGATCCTCCATCTCAGCACTACTAAATAATGATTATCGGAAATTAAGTTCAGTCTTCTAGCCTTCGTCATTTGAATATCTCTTAATCGAGGCTAACAAAAGCTAAGTATTTCACTTTACCCTGTTATACTTTGGGCTCAACTTTTGGACCATTGTACTCCAATCTCAACCTTCTATATTCAAGCTTACCGTCTGTACTGAATGCTTTGTACCCTTAAAAGGATCTTGTGACCTCTATTTGATGGATCATAGATCCTTTGTTGATCAAAAATCAATCTTAATCTCTCCTGAGCTTATTCTTCCACCACACTTTGTCAATTCCTCCCTTAGCACTACACACATGATCTTACCTATGGTAGACATGCAATCTAGTGACATTCAATATAATGCAACTCCACACATAATAGAGAAGAGTTTACACTTGGATTCCAAACACTCAAAGTAGAGTGTTTCCTTCACATTAATACACACAAATAATTTATAAAAGGCTTGTATGCCTCTTCTAGCTTGATATACAAAAAATTGGCCTTCTCGGCCCTTTTG
Organism: Pinus taeda; assembly: GCA_000404065.3. NCBI lineage: Eukaryota > Viridiplantae > Streptophyta > Pinopsida > Pinales > Pinaceae > Pinus > Pinus taeda. The sequence goes on along the minus strand of APFE030897702.1, from coordinate 54,413 downwards.
GCCTCACTCCTGTACTCTCAAATCTCCTCTCCACACACTTCTACTCTTACACCATCATTGATTTAGGTGGATATTGGTGGTCAACCACCTATTCCACTTGGACCCCCACTGTTGTTTCTTTTCAGTTTTATTAATTGTAGCACAACTTACTATTTTTGACAACTTTTCAAGTCTTAAAGTTCCAAAGCAATTTTGATGGACTAAAAGACGTTTTAGGGAAAACAGAGAGTCTAGAAAACTCCCAATTTAATCCACATATTTTTTTTTTTGGTGCTCTCTTCGAGAGTTTTGAAACAAGGTATTATGATAGCCAAACAGAGATCATATGCCAAAGTTATGATCCTGGGAATTTCATCTACCAATTTACCCAAACGGTGCCCACAGTTTTAGTGCTTCATCTCCTAGGGTTAGGTTTTTGGATGTTTAGGGTTTTCCATTATTTCTCAATAACAAGTAGGCCTTTGAGCCTCATTGTAACATAGTTCAGAGGCACATAGCCACCAAATCTCTTCTCACAGATAAGCTACCTTTGCCTGAGCTAGTTTATTTTTATTTTTGTATGTAAACATAATTCAGTTCTTTGATATTAATGACATGAAGTTTTATTTCTGTTGCAACTCCGTTTATATGGGTATTTATGTATTTTGTTTCATTCTTGCATAAGTCTTTATAAGTGGTATCAGAGCGGTCTACTCTTTCTCTGTTTTTATTTGCATGTCCCTAATGAGGTGAGAGTATAAGGAGTAGGGATTGATTTGGTTGAAGCTTTGCAAGTCGAGCCTTGCAAAGCCCAAAAACCTCCCATGGCAGAAGAAAAGAAAGATGAGGGGGCAGAAGATCCTTTCGTAATACTCCTTGAGGAAGCCATCGAGTGACAGAGGAATGTGATGATGGATAAATTTTCCCATATCCTTTGACGACTACCCACAATAGACAAATATTCATGCAACAACCACTCTAGCAATACCACTCCTTTTAAGGTAAAAGTTGGCTTTGATATTCCCATATTTGACGGCCAAATAGATGTAGACACCATAGATAAGTGGTTAAATCTATTGGAAGGATATTTTTCAATTCATGACGTTTCCAATCACGAAAATATTACTTTTACACTTCTCAAAGCCGCCACACACGTCAAGCACTGGTGGGAAACCTACTATGAGCAAAAGGACAAGAGGGAATCCTCATTGTTTTTAGCTGCACCCACTTGGAATTATTTCCAAGATGCTATCAAGGAAACATATTACCTTGTTAGAAGCTATGAAGGTAATTGCATAATGCGAACCATGCTACGAGAGGGAAGGGACCAAGATGTGGTAGATTTTACAAATTCTCCATACAAGGACAAGATGGAGTACATCAAGGACTACGACTATTTACACAAGTACATCAAGGACTATGATTATTTACACAAGTACATCAAGGATGAGATGTAGCTCCTAGACATCTCCTCACTCTACACAACGTATTGATACGCTGCTAAGATTGAGAAGAAGTTTAAACAAAAGAAGTGAGACTTTGGATTTACGAATCCAAAGCAAGGAAAAGGCACCCTCAAACCATAGATAAAAGGACAAATCCAAGGTGGGGCAACCTAGGATAACTTGTTGAAGCCGCAAGCAAAGAACAACACCATGAAGGCAAAGGACATGAGAAAATGGTGTGAGTTCCATAAGAGTTCCACTCATAACACAAGTGAGTGTTGGACCAGGCAGTAATTGGTGATCGAGTTGAAGGCTTTGGAGTCAGATGCATGTTCTGACTCTAAGTTGGAACCCAGCAAGGGGAATGAAAAAGGGAAGCAAATCATTGACGCAAAGCCTAGTGCCATCATGACCACCACTAAGATCCAGAAGGATGAGCTTGAAGATCTAGAGCAGGGGGAACACCTTTTCCACTCACAAATGTGGGTGAAGGGTTATTCGCTGCAATTCATTGTCAACAATGGGAGCCAAAGGAACGTCACTTCACTATAGGTCATGAAATGGTTGGGCTTATTGACTACAACACATATGCAACTGTACACAATAGGGTGGATTCACCAAGGACGAGATCTCCACATCAGCAAGAAGTTTCGCCTTCCCTACAACATCAATCCATTGATGAATGAGGTAATTTTTTTTTGCATCTTGTTTGAAATATTTGAAACGAGGTATTATGATAGCCAAATGGAGATCATATGCGAAAGTTACGACCTTGGTAAGTTGATGTACCACTTTACCAAAATGGGGCCCACAGTTTTGGCACTTCATCTCCTAGGGTTAAGTTTTTGGATGTTTAGGGCTTTCCATCATTTCTCAATAACAAATAGGCATTTGAGCCTCATTGTAACATAGCTCAGAGGCAGAAGCCACCACATATCTTCTTAGAGATAAGCTATCATCACCTGCTCTAATTTATTTTTATTTATGTATGTAAGCATATTCAATTCATTGATATTAATGAAATGAAGTTTTATTCCTCTTGAATCTATGTGTATATGGGTATTTATGTATTTTATTGCATTCCTGCATAAGTCTAGATCAGTGGCATTAGAGCGGTTTTCTCTTTCTCTATTTTTATTTGCATGTCCCCAACAAGGTCAGGGTATAAGGAGTTACATTTGATCTGGTTGAATATTTAAAAGATCAACCTCGCAAAATCCGACAACCTCCCATCGTGGAAGAAAAGAAAGATGGAGGGACATGAGATCCTTTCAAAATATTGTTCTAGGAATCCCTCGAGTGACAGAGGAACACAATCCTGGATAACATTTCTTAGATCCTTCGATGACTACCCACAAGAGACGCATCTTCATATAGCAACCACTTTAGAGGTGCCACTCTTTTGAAGGTACAAGTTAACATTAATATTGCCATATTTGAGGGCCAAATAGATGTAGATGTTGTAGATAAATGGTCAAATCGGTTGGAAGAATATTTTTCAGTTCATGAATTTTCCAATGTGGAAAATATTACTTTTTCACTTCTCAAAGCCACCCCACACATCAAGGACTGGTGGGAAACCTACTGTGAAGGAAAGGATGAGAGGGAATCCTCATTGGTTACTCAGTTGGAAGCTATCAAGAAATAATATTACCTAGTCAGAAGCTATGAAGATAAATGCATAGAGTAGACGATGCTATGACAGGGAAGGGACCAAATTGTGTTGGAGTTTACAATTGTTTTCCATACCCTTCGCACGAAGTTGGGTGTCAAGGATTCTAAGAAGAATTTTGTACTCAAGTACCTCGATTGTCGACAAAAGTACAACCAGGATGATATGGAGTTCCTAGACATATCCTTGCTCGACATGACATACCGATACACTATTAGGATTGAGCAGAAGTTTAAACAAAAGAATTGAGACTTTGGATTTGCAAACCTGAAGCAAGGAAAAGGCACCCCCAAACTGCAGGAAAAAGGACAAAGCTAAGGTGGGGCAACTCAGGAAACCCGCTGAAGCTACAAACAAAGAACAATAGCACAAAGACAAAGAAGGGAATGGGAAACTGGTGTGAGTTCCATAAGAGCTCCACTCACAACACAAGTGAGTGTAGGGCCAAGCAGTCACTAGTGGCCGAGCTGAAGGCTTTCTAATCAGACGCATGTTTTGACTCTGAGACGAAACCCGACAAGGGAGTATACAAGGGGAAGCAGATCATTGAAGGAGAGCCTACTGCCTATAGGTTTTAATCCCATACAAAAACTACCAACATACGAATTATAGAAACAAAAAATGAACAATGATGAGAGCATAAAACAAAAAACAAATATACACAAAGATTTTCCCCTAGATCCCGAAACCGGGACTACCAGATTTATTTTTTGTTATATTCCTTCCAATGTTACAATACATATCTATACATGCTAAATAATCCATAAACCCAAATCCATTAACCTTGGATTAGAACATAACTGTAGTTTCCTTGACTGGATCTACAAAATACTATGGGCAAGAAACCATCATGCCCAAAACCATGTGTGAAAAGCATGCACAAAACCATAGCTAGGTCTTCCCACCTAATATAGCATCCAAAAAAAATTCCCTATGGCGTTGCACTAGACCCATAGAGGAGGGCTACTGCCTCGATTAAAACCCCCAATGGGGGGGGGGGGTGCAGCCCCCTTGTTGTGCCTGACGCGATGAACAAAGGGGGATTTTTTCCTCCTTGTGGTGCCTCCGCGTGTGGGGCTAGTCGTGGAAATAATATAACTCACACCCAACATTCTCCCACTTGTTGTTTTCTTTCCATAGGGGGCCACAAGAAAGCTCAGTCATTGTTCTATTCCTACAATGCCGATTGTTTCTCTACACCAAGAGAACTTCTCAGTGCTCACAGACTTTGTTAATGCATCTACAGTATTCTTCAAAGTGTCCACCTTTACCAGCAACACCTTTTTGTCCTCAACCATATCCCTTACAAAGTGATATTGAACATCAATGTGTTGTCTTTAAATGATAAGCAGGGTTATTTTCCAACAAAATTTCACTTTGGCTATCACAGTCTATCCTTATAGCTTTTTGTACTAACCCCATACCTGAATACAATCTCTGCAACCAAACTACTTCCTTTCTTGCATGAGTGGCTACCATGTATTCTTCCTCTATAGTTGAAAGTGCCACTACAGGCTGTCTCTTACTCATCCAACTGACTACACCTCCAAATAGGTTAAGCACATACCCACTTATAGGTCTTCTCTTATCCATATCTCTAGCCCAATCTACATCAAAAAATCCATTAATGTCCAAAGCTCTGTCAAATCCTAGTCTTCCTTGGTAGCACAAACCATAGTCATTAGTGCCACGCAAATACCTAAAAACCCGCTTCATTGTTGTCGAATTCTCCTTCCCTATTTTTGACATAAAACTACTCAATACTCCCACTGCATGTGCAATGTCTTGTCCAGTACAAACCATTGCATATATCAAGCTACCAACTGCACTTGCATACAGGAGACATGTCCTCTTCCTCTTCTTTTGTCTTAGGGTACTGTTCAACAGATAACTTTAAACCTATAGGAATAGGAACCTTTAATGTTTTACTATCCTGCATATTAAACCTTACAGTATTGTCTCAGCATACTTCCTCTGGTTTAGCCATAGCTTCCTCTTTGCCTAATATTGTTTAATTTCCATGCCCAAAATATAGTTTGCAACACCAATATCTTTCATGTCGAATTTGGAGGACAATTGGGTCTTCAATTCCTAGATAATTTCTTTTCTATTTCCAATCAACAACATATCATCCACATAAAAGACCAATTAATAAAATGGTCGCCAATTAATTTAAAATACACAAAATCATCTTCTTTTCTTTCTATGAAGCCAAGTCCCCATCTATATATATATATATCAAATTTCTGATACCACATCCTTGGTGACTGTTTTAACACATACATAGACTTTTCTAACCTGCATACGAGTTTCTTTTTACTCTTCAACACAAATCCTTTAGGTTGTTTCATGTAGATCTCTTCTTACAAATGCCTATGAAGAAATTTTGTCTTCACATCCATTAGTTCTACCTCAAAATCAAAAGAAGCAGCAACACATAAAACTAATCTAATAGAAGCTACCTGGGCAACAGGAGAAAAAAATCACCAAAATCATTTCCTAACACCTAGGAATAACCTTTTTCTACCAATCGAGCTTTGTATTTCTCTACCTTGCCATCTGCATTCATCTTCTTAAACACCCATTTTCTTGCAAATGGCTCCTTCCATCCGGAAACTCCACCAGATCCCAAGCCTTATTTTTGTGCAAAGATATCGTTTCATCAACCATGGCCTCTTTCTAGAGTTTTCCATCCTCTGAATCTACTGCTTCCCTGATAGTCCTAAGATCATGATCAATAATATATAAAGAAAATTTTGAATAGAAAGTAGCTAGACTATACCTTTCTGGCTACCTTCTTTCTCAAACTAATCTTCTCACAGCTAGAGTTTGTGCCTCTTCATCTTCTGATTCTTTTTCTGCTATAGAGTCTCATTCTTCCTCCTTTAGCTCAAAATCTATCTTCTCAGGTTCCTTTGGTAGGACTTCATGTTTAATAACATATTTCACCTCTCTAAAAACCACATCACTACTATACACAACCTTCCTTGTTTTTGGACTCCAAAGTTTATAACGTTTTAAACCATCCTTATACCTAATAAAGATGCACCTTCAGGATTTACTATCAAATTTGGTTCTTTTCTCCTTTGGAACATATGCATATGCATCACATCCAAATACCCTCATATGTGAAAGAGAGGTTTTCTTACCAGTCCATACCTCTTCTAGAGTCTTATCCTCCAACATTGATGAAGATGATCTCTTGACCAAGTAACATGCAGTATCCACCACCAATGCCCAGAATTTATGTCTTAACCTATCACCACTGCACATTCATCTTGCATTTTCCATCAACTTCATGTTCATTCTTTATGCAAGTCCATTTTCCTGAGGTGTTTATGGATTAGTCTTCTATCGTGCTATACCAAATTTCCTACAAAACTCTTCAAATTCCTCCTTGAAAAACTCTCCACCGTTATTTGTCCACAGCACCTTTATCTTCTTCTATGTCTAGTTTTCCATGAGAGCCTTAAATTTTTTAAACCTATCAAAGACTTCAAATTTATTCCTAAGGAAATATATCCATGTATTCCTTGAGAAGTGATATATAAATGATACATAGTACACAGACTTACCTAGTGATCGAACCGACACAGTTCCAAACACATCACTATGCACAAGCTCTAATATTTGTTTCGCCCTCTTAGCACCAAAGGGGAAACTCACCCGATTCTGCTTCCCATATACACAATTTTCACAGAAATCAAAATTTAGAGAGAAATTAGACATACCTTCTACCATACCATTACCATGAAGTATAAAAAGGCCCTTCTCTACAATATGTCCAAGCCTTTTATGCCATAGCATGGTCTTTTCTCCAAAGACAACTAGATTTTTTTCTCCAGTTTTAGGAACCACAGAACTATTTCACCCATAAATAACAATTCTACCCTGAATCTTGTACAAATTTCCAATCCAAACTCCCCGCATCAATACCAGTGCTCCCTGAACAATATTACAGGTATCTTTCTTGAACACTGCTTTTACACCTGCATCATCCAGCTTCTTGCAGAAATCTGATTTCTGGCCAATGGATGAATATTTAGAACATCTGGAAGTGTTTTAATCCTTCCACCTTGCAATTTCAACTTAACATTTTTGTGACCAATGCTTCTAGCCTTCTTATCATCCCCCAAGGATACATCATCACCATCATATTTACTTGAAGAATAATCCAAGTACACATCCCCACCTTCATATTTGGTGGTTTTCGCCTTTGCAGAAGGAGGATCATCATATCCCTTTCCTTTCTTAGGATCTTTAGATCTACAGTCCTTTTTGAAGTGCCCTTCCTTTTCACATTTCCAACACACCTTTATAAGTTTTCATGGAGATTTAGATCTTCTTCTAGATTTAGATCTCCCACTCGAGGATTTATTTTTACTTCTATTATGGGACTGTCCTCATATAGACAAGGCATCACCATTCTATCCCTCCATATTTTTTTGTCTCATCTCCTTCGACAACAAGGATGAGACTATTTCATCAAAGTACAAGGTAGTCGCATTGCTACCTATTGCGACAACTAGACTATCCCATGTATCTGGTAGAGAACAAAAAAAAAATGATGCACTTATCTTCATTTGAAATTTTTATATCAATAGATAACAATTGACTTACCACAGTATTAAAGACGTTCAAATGCTCTCTCACCTAGTCTTCCTCCTTCATCCTAAGGCTATACAATTTCTTCTGTAGGGATAGTTTATTCACCAGACACTTAGATTGGTACCAATTCCCTAACTTGTCCCAGAAATCCATTGCCAAAGCTTCCCCTGATACATTCAACAAAATTGAATCTAAGATACACAAACGTATTGTGCTCTTTGCCTTACAATTCAACTTCGCCTAGTCTTCAACTTATATTATTGTCAGTTTAGTACCTGAATCTACTGCGATCCACTAATCTTTATCCACCAGTAGATCCTCCATCTTGAGTTTCCATATCTCAAAACTATGACCATTAAATTTCTTGATCTCTATTTTTCCACTTCTTGCCATCTTCATTCACCATAAGAATTGATCCCCTGGATCTCGCACCGAACAGGGTCTATCATAGGCCTCAGGAAAACCCCTCAACAACAAAGGCATCCCATTGAGGCCAAAACAACTCTGATACCAAATGTAGGTTTTAAGACCATACAAAATGTAGGTTTTAACCCTGTACATAAATTACTTGCATACAAATTCTAAAACATAGAAAATAAACAATGCGAGAGCATAACACATAAAACACATATACACAGAAATTTTCCCTTGGATCCCAAAACCGGAACTACCAGCTTGATTTTTCATTATATTCCTTTCAATGTTATAATACATATTTATACATGTCGAAGCATCCAATACCATGGACCAAAATCCATTGCGTCCAAATCCATGGACCGAAAACCATCACGTCGAAAAAACATGTGCGAAAAATCATGCACAAAACCATAGGTGGGTTTGCCCAACCTAACATAGGTTAGAAAACCAAAATTTTTGCACCCCTCAAACCCCACCAGTTAACTATGTGGGCTAGTTGTAGGAATAATATAGCACAACCCAACATTCTCCCACTTGTTGTTTTCTTTCCACAGGGGGGCACATTAGAGATTAGTCATTTATCCAAACTTGCAACACCCATTTTTCTCTACATCAAGAAAACTTCTCAGAGCTCACATATTTTGTCAATGCATCTACAATATTCTTCAAAGTGTTCATCTTTACCAGCAACACCTTTTTGTCTTCTATCATATCCCTCACAAAGTGATACTGAACATCAATGTTCTTTGTCTTTGAATGATATGCAAGGTTCTTTGCCAAGAAAATTGCACTTTGGCTGTCACAGTCTATCCATATAGCTCCCTGTACTAACCCCATACCCAAAAACAATCTCTGCAACCAAACTACTTCCTTGCTTACGTGAGTGGCTGCCATGTATTATGCCTCTATAGTTGATAGTGCCACTATAGATTGTTTCTTACTCATCCAACTGACTGCACCTCCAAATAGGTTCAACACATGCCCACTTGTAGATATTCTCTGATCCAAATCTCTAGTCGAGTCTGCATCAATAAAGCCATGAATATCCAACACTCTATCCAATCTTGGTCTTCCTTGGTAGCACAAACCATAATCACTAGTGCCAGGCAAATACCTGAAAACTGCTTCATTGTTGTCCAGTGCTCCTTCCTTGGTTTTTCCATAAACCTGCTCAATACTCCCATTGCATGTGTAATGTCTGGTCTAATACAGACCATTGCATACATCAAGTTACAAACTACACTTGCATATGGAACACGAGACATGTCCTCTTCCTCTTCTTCTGTCTTAGGACACTGTTCAGCAGAAAACCTCACACCTACGGGAATAGGAACCTTCACCGGTTTACTATCTTGCATATTAAACCTCTGCAATATTGTTTTGACATACTTCCTCTGGTTTAACCAGAGCTTCCTCTTTTCCTAGTCTCTTTTAATTTCCATGCCCAAAATGTAGTTTGCAGCACCAAGATCTTTCATGTCGAATTTGAGGACAATTGGGTCTTCAAATCCTGGATAATTTCTTTGTAATTTCCAACCAGCAACGTATCATCCACATACAAGACCAAATAAATAACACGGTCACCAATTAATTTAAAATACACACAATGATCTGCTTTTCTTCTGGTGAAGCCAACTCCCTGTATAAATGTATCAAATTTTTGATACCACATCCTTGGTGACTATTTTAACCCATACAGAGACTTCTTTAACTTGCATACCAGTTATTTCTTACCCTTCAATGCAAAGCCTTTAGGTTGCTTCATGTACATTTCCTCTTCCAGATCCCCATGAAGAAATGTTGTCTTCACATCCATTTGTTCTACCTCAAAATCAAAAGTAGCAGCAACAAATAAAGGTAATCTAATAGAAGTTACCTTGGCAACAAGAGAAAAAATATCACCAAAATCGATTCCCAGCACCTGGGAATAACCTTTTGCTACCAACCAATTTTTGTATTTCTCCACCTTTCCTTCCGCATTTGTCTTCTTCTTGAACACCCATTTGCTGCCAATGGGTTTCCTTCCTGCCGGAAACTCCACCAAATCCCAAGCCTCATTTTTGTGCAAAGATGCCATTTCATCAACCATGGCCTCTTTCCAAAGTTTTCCATCCTCTGAATCTACTGCTTCCTTCACAGTTCTGGGATAATCATTAGTAATAGATAAAGAAAAATTTGAACGGAAAGCAGATGGACAATACCTTTCTTGATGCCTTGTTTCTCAAACTGATCTTCTCACACCCAGAGTTTGTGGCTCTTCATCTTCTAATTCCTCCTCTACTATAGAGTCTGATTCTTCCTCCTTTAGCTCAAGCTCTATCTTCTCAGGTTCCTTTGGTTGGACTTCATGTTTAATAACATATTTTACCTCTCTGAACACCACATCTTGGTTGTATACAACCTTCCTTGATATTGGGTTCCAAAGATTATAACCTTTTAAACCATCCTTATACCCAATAAAGATGCACTTTTCAAATTTACTATCCAACTTCGTTCATTTCTCTTTTGAAACATGTACATATGCATCACATCCAAATACCCTTACATGTGAAAGAGATGGTTTCTTACCAGTCCATACCTCTTGTGGAGTCTTATCCTCCAACGATTGTGAAGGTGACCTGTTGACCAGGTAACATGTGGTATCCACCGCTTCTACCCAGAATTCCTGTCCTAACCTGTCACCACTGAGCATGCTTATTGTTCTTTCCATCAACACTTATTCATTTTTTCTGCAACTCCATTTCGCTGAGGTGTATATGGAGCAATATTCCACCATGCTGTACCACACTTCTTACAGAATTCTTCAAATTCCTTGTTGCAAAACTCTCCACCATTATCTGTCCTCAACACCTTTATCTTCTTCTCTGTCTGATGTTCCACGAGAACCTTAAATTCTTTAAACTTGTCAAAGACTTCATATTTCTTCTTAACGAAACATATCCATGTATTCCTTGAGAAGTCATGTATTAATGATACATAATACACAGAGTTATCTAGTGATGGAACCTTCACAGGTCCAAACACATCACTGTGCACAAGCTCTAATATCTATTTCACCCTTTTACTACCAAAGGGGAAACTCACTCGATTCTACTTCCATATACACAATTTTCATAGAAATCAAAATCCAAAGAGCTATTACTCGTACATTCTACCATACCTTTACCATGAAGTATTCGAAGGCCCTTCTCTCTAATATGTCCAAGCCTTTGATGCCACAGCATGGTCTTCTCTCCCGAGAACACTAGATTTTCTGCTCAACTTTTAGGAACCACAAAATTGTTGCACCCATCAATAATAATGCTACCTTGCAGCTTGTACAGAGTTCCAATTCAAACTCCCTGCATCAATACCAATGATGCTGGAACCATTTTTCAGGTATCCTTCTCGAACATTGTTTTTACACCTGCATCATCCACCTTACTTATAGAAATCATATTTCTGGCTAATGCAGGAATATGTAGAACACCTGGAAGTGTTCTAACCCTTCCACCTTGCAACTTCAACTTTAATTTTCCACAAACAACGATTATAGCCTTCCTGTCATCCCCCAAGAAGACATCACTACCATCATATTTCTCATACTCGGAGAACCACTCTCTATGGGGAGTGAAGTGAAAGGATGCACCTGAGTCAAACAACCATCCCTCATGATCTACATGTGTACTTGAAGAAGCCAAGTATACATCCCCACCTTTATCTGAGGTGGTTTTTGCCTCTGCAGAAGGAGAATCCTTAGAGCCCTTTCCTTTATCAGGAGCTTTAGATTTACAGTCCTTTTGTAGTGCCCTTCCCTTCCACATTTCCAGCACACCACCTTTATAGGTTTTCTTTGAGATTTAGATGTCCCTCTAGATTTAGATCTCCCATTCAATGACTTATTTTTGTTTCTGTTCTGGGACCATCCTTGTATAGACATGGCATCATCATTCTGGCTCTGTATTTTTCCATCTCATCTCCTCCATCAGCAAGGATGAGACTATTTCATCAAACTTCAAGGCAGTTGCATTACTACCTATTGCAATAACTAGACTATCCCATGAATCTGATAGAGAACACAACAAACTAATGCACTTATCTTCATCTGAAATTTCAATATCAACAGATAATAACTGACTTACCACAGTATTAAATGCATTCAGATGTTCTGTCACTGAGTCTCCATCTTTCATCCTCAGGTTATTCAACTTTTTCGGTAGGAACAGTTTATTCACTAGAGACTTAGATTGGTACAAATTCCCTATCTTGTCCCACAAAGCCTTCACTGTAGCTTCCCATAATACATTCAGCAATATTGAATCTGGGACACACAATCTTATTGTGCTCTTTTCCTTCTCATCCAACTTCTTACATTCTTCACCAGACACTCCTATTGGTTTAGTACCTGGATCTACCGCAATCCATTGATCTTTATCCACCAACAGATCCTCCATCTTGATTTTCTACAACACAAAACTTTGACTATTAAATTTCTTGATCTCTATCTTTCCACTGCTCGCCATCTTCTTTCACCAACAGAATCGATCTCGCAGATCTCCCACGGAACAGGCTCTACCACAGGCTCGAGCAAAATCCCTCAGCAATAATGTCGTCCCCTTGAATCCAAAACAATGCTAGTACCAAATGTAGGTTTTAACCCTGTACAAAAATTACTTGCATATGAATTCTAAAACACAGAAAATAAAAAATGTGAGAGTGTAACACATAAAATACATATACACAGAGATTTTCCCCTTGATCCCAAAACCAAGACTACTAGATTTATTTTTCATTATATTCATTTCAATGTTATAATACATATTTATACATGCTGAAGAATCCAACACCATGGACCGAAAACCATCGCATCCCAAAAACATGTGCGAAAAATCATGCACAAAACCATAGGTAGGTCTGCCCAATCTAACATAGGTTACAAAACCAAAATTTTCTAGGGCGCTACCATGGACCCCATAAAGTGGGGTTACCTGCACTCCTCAAACCCCCCAGTTAACTATGTGGGCTAGTGGTGGAAAGAATATAACACAACCCAAAACAAAAGTTACCTGCATATGAATTCTAAAAAAAGAAAATAAACAATGGTGCGAGCATAAAACATAAAACAAATATACACAAATATTTTCCCCTAGATCTGAAAACCAGGACTACCAGATTGATTTTTCATTATATTCCTTTCAATGCTACAATACGTATATACATGCCGAAGAATCTATAAACCACAATCCATTAACCCTGGATTAGAACATAAATGTAGTTCCCTTGACCAAATCTACAAAATACCATGGGTAGAAAACCATCATGCCCAAAACCATGTGCAAAAACCATGCACAAAACCATAGGTAGGTTTTCCCATCTAATATAGGGTCCAAAATAATTTTTTCTCGGGGTGCTTCCCCGGACCCCATAGAGGGAGGCTATTGCCCCCCTCAAACCCCCTAACAGGGGGGAGGGGGATGCCACCCACCTTGTGACCCCACTACTGCGCTCGGAGCAATGGACATGAGGGACTACCACCCCCAGCGTGTGGGGCTATTCATGGAAAGAATATAACACACACCCAACAGTGCCATCGTTTCCACCACTAAGATCGAGAAGGCCGAGCTTGAAGATACAAAGGAGGGAGAATGTCTCTTCCACTCACAAATGTGGGTGAATGGTTCCCTATTGTAGTTCATTATCAATAGTGGGAGCTAAAAGAACCTCATTTTAGCAGATGTCATGAAGCGGCTCGGCCTACTGACTACAACACGTCTGTAGTTGCACACCATCGAGTGGATTCACCAACGACGACATCTCTATTGCAGCCAACAGTGCCACCTTCCCTACAACATTATGCCCTTCACAAATGAGGTATTGTGTGATGCTTCTCCTCTTGAAGATTGTGATTTACTATTAGGAAAACCATACATGTGGAAGAGACATGTTGTATATGATTCTAGACCTCACTCCATCATTATTACTCTGCGCAATAAGTTGTACATGATACCAGAGGTAACGCCACCTACCACCATCTCTTTGGTCATTACAAAGCAAAGAAGTAAGATAATTTCTGAGACCAGGAAATTTATTTTCCTTATGATTCACCCTTAGGGCAAGAAAACAATTGTGGCCATGACTTCTAGATAGGGCTCCTTTTCACAACAGTAGAATATGGACAAGTTTGTGGAGGAGGACATAGACATTTGTGCCTCACTTACAGGGATAAATCTACACTGTTAGGTCAAGCACTCCATTGATGTAACCTCGGGCACGCCACTACCCAATGTACCTATCTATAGACGCTCTATTCTAGAGAACGATTAGATCAAGAGGCAGATTCATGGGTTGTTGCAGAAACGGTACATCAGGCCAAGCTCATCACCCTATGGGAGCCTAATTGTATTGGTACGAAAGAAGGATGGGACCTAGAGACTTTGTATTGATTATCGGGCATTGAAAAAGATCACTATCTGGAATAGATACCCAATCCCATGGATTGATGACCTTCTAGACCAGCTTAAGGGGACCAAATATTTTAGCAAGATTGACTTGAAGTCCTGTTATCACAAGGTGCCTGTTGAACCCTCTGATAGGTGGAAGACTCCCTTAAAATCCAAGGAGATCCTTTTCGAATGGTTGGTCATGCCTTTCAGATTGACAAATTCTCCTGCAACCTTCATTAGATTGATGGACAACATGTTGCGACCCTTCATCAATGTGTTTGTTGTGGTGTATTTAGATGACATCTTAATCTCCAACACCTCCACCATATTCGACATGTCTTTCAAACCCTGTGACAACGCAAGCTGTGCGCCAATTTGGAGAGATGTACTTTTGGCATGACCTAGGTTTAATATATGGGGTACATCATTAATGAGGAGGGTGTGCATATTGACCCCGCCAAGATACAAGTCATTTGGAATTGGCATGCCCTAATCACTCTAACAGAGCTCCACAACTTTCTGGGTCTTTCCAATTTTTAGCATAGGTTCGTGTTGGGATTCTCTCATATCATTTGGACATTTATTCAAGTCACCAAGGGCAAAGCAAAAGAAAATTTCTTTTTTTCTAAATCCCAACAAAAGGCATTTTCCGATTTGAAGCATCTCCTATGCTCTGCACTAGTGCACACATTACTTGACTTGCAACAACCATTTGAGATCGATACATATGCCTCTAACTTTTCTATTTGTGCATTTATTACTTAGCAAGGGCATCCAATGGCATATCGCAGTGAGAAACTTGTAGACACAGTCCAAAAGTATCCCACCTATGACAAAGAAATGGATTCCAATATACAGGCCTACCAACAATGGAACCATTACATGCTGGGGATGGAAATGGTCATCCACATAGACCATTGACCCATGAAGTTCAGACAGACACAAGCAAAGTTGCAGAATGATTGTGATAAAAAATGGTCCACATACTTGGAACAGTTCCATTTGAACACTAAGTACAAGAAGGGAAACACCAAAAATGTTGTAGATTTCCTCAACCGACCACCAGTCATGTCGTTGACCACTATGCTTGACTCTTGTGGGCACGAGATTCCGGGGTGGCCTCATTTGTATAAGAATGATCCAGAATTTATCAGCACATACCATACACTCCTCGAAAGTAAACAAGTTCCAAATCTTCACCTTTAGGATGCACTGTTATGCCACTTGGGACACATCAGTGTTAGTTCAAGCAAGCATGCCAAGATGATTTGGGAGGCGCACTACAGTTGGGTCACTAGACATTTTTGGGTAGATAAAACAGTGGTAGTGTTGTAGAAGTATTTTTATTGGCCAAACCTTCCACAAGATGTTGGGAAGTACATAAGGTCCTACGTCATTTCCAACCCGACCATAAAGAAGCAAGGCTTATATACTCATCTACCTACTCATAGTCGACCTTGGGAATCCATCTCCATGGATTACATGTTGGGCCTTCCTTCTACTATGCATGGAAATGACTACATTTTCATGGTCATCAAAAAATTCTCTAAGATGGCCATTCTGGCAGCCTACAAGAAGAGTATCAAAATGGAAGCCAATGTAAGCTCTTCTTTGAATGAGTATGGGTACATTTTGGGATCCCATAGTCCATTATCTCAGATCAGGACAATAGGTTCCTAAGTAAATTTTAGTGAATTCTCTGGTCGATGTTGGATACTAAGCTCACTAAGTCCACAATTTTCCACCCCCAAACTCATGGCCAAACAAAGATCATGAACAGGATGATCCTAAACATTTTGCTTATGTACAACTCTATGCATCCATGCATATGGGATGAAATCCTCCCCTATGTCCAACATAGCTACAATCAAGTTCTCCATAGCTCAACTGGCCACAACCCCTTTCAGGGGGGGTTGGGATTCCAGCCACTCTGTCCCATTGATGTGGCCATACCATTTGCAACTAGTCACACATATTCAACTCATTTATAGTTTGAACCCGACAGGGACAACAACTTCATTGAGTGCATTCAGCACATCTGCTAGTAGGTCCATGAGATATTGGAAGGAGCCAATGCTAAGTACAAGTAACGTCATAATCAACATTAGGTTCCACACAAGTTTTAGGTGGGAGACCAAGTTTGGTTACATTTGCAGAAGGATTTCCTCGTTGGGACCCACTGCAAGCTTCACTTGCTTTGATATGGGTCGTACACCATCAATAAGGTTGTAGGTGATAATGCTTTCAAGCTCAACATTCCACCATTCCTTGGCCTTCACCCAGTGTTTAATGTGTACCACCTTCGACCATACTTTCCACCATTACTGGAAACATCATACATTGCAGACCAACTCACACCAATATATTTAAACCCAGACTGCATGGAACAAGCCACAACTGATCAAATCATGGACACACAGATCAAGAACACTTTCCAGCAGAAGATCCAACTGTATTGAGTTATCAAAGCTAACCAAAATCTGCACCAAGGCAATTTGCTCATCAGGGACCAAGTTCAATAGAAGTTTCCCCATCTCATGGAGGCATTCAACGCAATGGGTACTATTGCTTCCTAAGGGGGGAGGACCAATCTAGGTGGATATTAGGGGCCACCCGCTTATTCCACTTGGAGCCCCATAGTTCTTTCTTTTCATTTTCCTTAATTGTAGCACAACTTACTATTTTTCACAACTTTTCGGGTCCTAAACTTTCAGAGCCGTTTCAAGGGACTAAAGATGTTTTTAGGGAAAACGAGGAGACTAGAAGAGTCTGAATCTATTTTATGTGTTTTTTTTGCCTCCCTTTCAATATCTTCCAAACAAGTTATTATGATAGCCAAACAAAGATCATATGCCAAAGTTACGACCCTGAGAATTTGATGTAACAATTTACCTAAACAGGGCCCATAGTTTTGGCGCTTCATCTTCTAGGGTTAGATTTTTGGATGTTTAGTATTTTCAATTATTTCTCAAGAATAAATAGGTCTTTGAGCCTCATTGTAACATATATATTCTCAGAGATAACCTACCATCGCCCAAGCTTCTTTATTTTTACTTTTGTATGTAAGCATATTTTAGTTCTTTGACATTAATGAAATGAATTTTTATTTCTTCTACATCTCTGTGCATATGGGTATTTCTATGTTTTTTTGTGTTCCTGCATGATTCTGTATCAATCATTCATTTAAGTAATAAACACAAAAGGATTCTAAACGAATTAAGTTCAAATCCACAATTTCCTCACCTAAACCCTCTAATTTAGGATTCTTAGATACACACATCTTTCAAGGAATCCAACTAAGCTCGAATTTCTCCAACTTACTCAAATATTCTCGAGATCCATCCTAACGAACATATCTAATTGGAATTGCTTTCCTAATTACAAATTCTTCTAGAATTCTCTTAAATACATAGAATATTTAAATAATTAGAGAAAAACATTCACTTAGGGAACCAACACCCTTGGTAAATGAAATATCCCTAGTCTAATCAAAATATGATTTTGACTTGGAAGTCGAATCCTCCTACATCAGACCCTAAGGTGGAAAGGAATCATGGTCTCCTGACCATGCGCTTCCATATGCTGATGAGAAATCCTCTTGGGTCCTAAAATTTTTCTTGCAACTGGTCTTCCTCCTTGTATTATTGTTGCTTTTCTGCTTCCAATTCTCCAGGTCTCCATACTTTATGTTGCTTCTATCATTTTATTCTACTGATGCATAGTTATTTAGTCAGCTGAAATTGTTTGTTGGTTGTCCTCCTCCTTTTGGTGTACCTTCTTTTTGATGTCTTCGTCATCAACATCCACATTTCTTTTATTACCTCATCAATCTCCATCTTTGACTCAACTTCACTGTTGTAATTTTCCTCAGGCTATCGCATGTCCTCTTCTTAGACAAGATTTATAAAATTATTTTTCCATTATAACTTGTGCATCCCTTTACCAGCCTATTGCCTACATCCTTTTAGTCTTGTCTTCATAATTTCTAAACATTATTCTTTCTTCCTGTATCTCTACTTTTGCAAAGTGAATCTACAATTTTTCTCTTTCTATCCTCTTCTCCGAGAAGTTCAATTCTTCAAATAATTCAAATTACTTTTAGTTGTCCCCATGTCCTCCATGCTTGAACTTATTTCCAGCCAATCCTCCTCATCTTCATTTGTGTCTTCTTCCACAAGCATTAGATTTCCAATTGAAATCTCCTTGAGCATATCTTCATGAAGTGACCCCCCTTCTACAATTGTTGCCTCAAATGTTGTTGCATCATCTATTCTTGCATAATATTTTTGCTTCATAATCCAAGAAGTAGATGATGTTATATCATCCACCTCTAGATCATAAATCAAGGATGGTGCTCCTTCAATTTCCTGTAGCATAACAGCTTCCTTGTTAACTTTGACCTTTTCAAAGTTATTAAACATATGCTCACACAATTTTCCTACCTCACTCATGTCCTTAAGAAATCTCATTTCTTCATTAGCTTGCATAAATACATTAGTCAAGTAATGAGAAGCACTTTCTAAACCTGTAAAAACACACAAATGTTATATTAAAAAACACATATCTCTTCTTCCTTCAAGGCTTCAACTGATTCTTCATTTTACAGACTATCTATAAATGTTTCCTCAATATCTCTCGCTTCTTTTGCATGAAAGAACACACTTCTTTCCAACTTAGCTGCTATGAGTTCCTCCTCCAACCTGTTATATTTCCTTCGTCTCAATTCTACGTATAAAGAAGGCCATATTACTCCCTTCTTCCTCGTTGGCGGCCATTATATTGTTTCATTTTTCTTTCCCATTATGCATACTCATGTTTCAACATGTTAAAATCTACTCTCAACTTAGAAATTTCGTTCCCACTTTCTTCTTCTCTCTCCTTTTCATGCCAACTTCTTTGGCATCCTTTCCTTTGTCCTCATGACTTTCCTTTGAACCCTACACATCACTATCAATAGCCATTTTCATCTCTCTTTCTTATGACTTTCTCGTTTACCTATGAGCTACAAGAAACCTATCCCTCTTTGTAACAAGTTCATTGCTTAATGCCAATACCTTGTCCTCCTCACGGTTATTTCTTTCTTCTTCTATACGGTTCTACTCACACTCACTATGGAGTTGTTTGGCAACTTCTACCCAACCTTTTCTTGTTGGAAGTTGACCCTCTTTTCTAGTTCCCTACAACAGAATCTCTTATCTCTCTTCTAGAGCACGTATATTCCTCATCTCTCAAAGTTGTTAGGCTTCTGCATCTTCATCTTCTCACTCATCTTGAGAATTTTGTTGTGTTCATCTCAACTATCTCACCTGTTGCTATTGGGTTCTGATACAATTATCACTTGAATTATTTGACTATTTCTTCCTTCCTCCCATGGCTTTGTTGTTGTGATGGTTCTATTTTACTTTCCTGTCACTGCTCCATGTTGTATGGTTGTCACTTCATCCAATCAAAACTCCTTAGAGTTATCACAAAATCATTAGATCTATGATGAGGTCTTCTGATCGACAATTTATTTTTGGTTCTCTTCCCTAAACTAGATCCTCCTCCCAAAATCACATATGCTCTGCATTTTCAATGTAATCCTCTTTAATAGTGTATCAAATCTTCCAAATTCCTACCATTATCTTTAAATTTTTCAACCCTCTGCTAATTCTTCCTCCACTATTGCAACCTTTAAATTTCCATTTGACAAACAAAATTCCTTGTTTCGCAACCTCTAAGTTCTTCCTTCAAAATAAATAAATCTCTATTCTTTGTCAAAAATAAAATTACCTTCTTCCTCACATTTGTTTCTTTGCAACTACCAAATTCCTAGCTCATACTTTTGCAATGCTATATCTTCCCTCCTAAGGCTATCATCTCCTCATTTCTTCTATTTACTAAGTGCTCAATCCTAAACTATTATGCTTTCTCTTCTTCCTCCTCCAGTGCTTGCACCTCTAATTTGGTTTCTCTTCCTTCATCATTGTCATGTTCCCATGTTCCTTCACCAACTTAAACACTCTAACAATGTCTTCAACTTTTCCCTATGACCTTCCATCCTCAACTTCTATACAAATTTAAAAATTAAAACATTTTACCTTCATGAGACTTCTTTAGATCATATAGCTCCTATATGTATATACGCTTTCTCCGTTGATCATTAGCCTATTACCCTTATTTTGTTGACTTGCTTTGAGTAATGCCATTGTTTTGAAACAAGTAAATCTAAAATCCTATTATGATACCACTTGATGTCGATCCAATATCAATGGTGCCAGTGGGTGGACTTAGAACCCACAATGCCTAGTCTATGTTCGAAAAAAGCGCTTCCTCCAATCTTCTTGAGGGGAATAAATCCCCATAGCCACCAGAGCCAAAGCTTTCTCCTTTTTTATGGGTGGCCAAACCATAAGAAAAAACATCGTGGCCTCAACCTTCACTATAAACCAAACATACAATGAATGTTTTCTAGTGCATGAAGCCTTCCCTCTTAACCACAAAATTGTCACGGAACCTTGGTCTTCAGATGCTCGACCTAGCCTTTTCCTTACCTGCACAGTTCTTTAATCTTCCAAGCTGGAAATATTTGGGGACAAGTCATCAATGGCATCTATTACACGTTGGCCCCACTTTGGTTAATTCTTATTGGGCATTCACTTACTACCTTGACACGTGAGCCTGTTCGTTCTCCTTAACATGCAAACCCGCTACAATTCTAATAGACACTTCTTATACCTTCTGGATAACGCACTTTGACCGCGTGATAGTTAATGCCACATGAGCCCATTCGTACTAGGCTGTAAGGACCTGAAGTCCTTGACTCGCCCACCGGGTGAAGTGTGACTGTGACTGATGGAAGGCGCGGGTGGAACAGTGTGCGCATGGTTGGAGGTGAACGAACAACGTTCCAGCATATGTGCGAGCTCAGACTTGTGCAAAGGCGTTGTGGAATAATGCGAAGGCATGAGAGGAGGGCGAGCTGGAGTTTATAGGTGTGGAGACATGAGGTAACACTTATGGAGCTGACCCATACTTGGAAACAAGCTAACGGTGTAGTTGTGGTGAAGTAGGGGTGCATAAGGCATGGAGGACGAGTCAACTGAGTGACCCAACTCGCCTTGCCACCCGTATAAACAAGAGGTGCGTGGATGGCATTTGAAAAGCATTCGCTCATCGCTCAACAAAGAAGAGTGTGCAAAACAAGGTGTGGACGTAGCAAAGAGGTAGAGGCGCAGTTTGGAGATGCGCCCATTCATTGGGCAAAGCCGCACGGAAGTAAAGTGCATATCTTGGTTTTGGGTGAAGGGCACAGGAAGGGTCGCCCGCCGGTTGGATAAGGGAGTGCACAAGTGTGTGGCGCCCGGATTGTGCGAAGGATCAACCGACGGTGAAACGAAGGCGTGGGCGCCCGGTTTGTGCAATGACTTGGCATGGCTTCTTGGGTGACTCAGGTGAGCGCCCGCTCGTCGTGCAAGTGTGCACAGTGTAACTTTTGGTGAAGTGTTGAGATTGTGAACGGAGGTGTGACTCGTGTAGAGGCGCCCATGTGTGGTGACTTGGTTGCGACGAGGCGCGCCCAAGTTGGGCAAACAACACGATCATGCGACGAGGTGAACGAAGGGTTGGTGAGTCGTGCGCCGACTGTGCAGAGGTGCCGACGAGCTGCGCAACTGAGTTTGCAGAAGTTGGAAATTTGGCTAAGTATAAATTTGGGGTTTCCCAAGGACTTAGCCTATACTTTGTAAAATTGGAAAAATTGTATAATATATTGATTCAGGCAGACTCATATTGTAGGGAGTTGCCCCTCCCTTTATACTATTGTACATTTCTCTTGTATAATGTTGTTTATGTGAATGTTATGGGCTTTCACTTGTATAAAGGATAAAAGAAATAATACTTGGTAATGAAAAAAAACTAAGTATGGAATGTTATGCGTAGTCTACAATCGTAAGTATTGGTGAAAAGAAAACGATTGGTAGTGCCACACCTTGCTATAAGCGGTTGAAAGACTACCGCAAGTGTAGGGGCGTGACAGTTGGTATCAAAGCAGGCTGATGACCGGGTTGACGATGAAGTGCTGATCCCATTGCACTATCGTGACAGGTGGTATCAGAGATGGTGAACTTAATCAAGGAGCTGATTCTACGAAGACCGAAGACTTGAAAGGGAGTTCAATTTTTGCAGGTAACAGGTGGAATATCAGGGTGATTCAGGTGAATGGTGAAATAGGTTTGGCAGTGGTGAAGCTTAGTGCTTGGACCAAGCTGAACGATAAGGCATGGCAGGTTTGGAAGAATGCGAAGGGAATCTCTTGCTTACCTTATACAGGTTGAAGCAGATGGGAGAAGAAAATCCCTGGATTCGAAAGGAACTTGAAGTCTTGGAAAAGAATGTTGAAGACTAACTTCTTCAACTTGGTTGGAAAATGGAGCAAGGTGAAGTTGCAGATTGTGCTGACAAGGAAGAGGAAGCCGTGATGATTGAGGATGTTGTAGACATGACAACGATGGAAGATGAACTTGAGATTGATCAAGTTGGACCAGGATCGTGCCGTTTGCAGACATGGGTGAATGAGGATACTCACATGAAGGAGCCTCATGATGATGATGATGAAGTACGTATTGATACTTGTGTTTCACTTGAGAATTTGGTAGATGAACCGTATACAGGGAAGAGCAAAGCGAGTTTGCCGATGCAAGGGAGCATCTTACCATGGATGTCTATGATGAGACCTTGTATGGAGAAGCAAGAATTGTTGGTTGTTGCAGGACTTGTTGTGGTTGTTTGTGACCTTAAGGTAGAAGGTACAAGGGCTCGTGATAAGGGAGGAACATGATTATCATTCCGAAGGATTGGGTCATGCTTTAGCCACATAGAGAATTGGCTAAGTGCCCAGCATGACTCATGGACAGATTGGAGGAAGGCACACTTTTGAGGTACGATGATGCTTGGGTGGACTTCTCATGGCCGAGACCAAGAGCAAGTCTTGGTGGAACCTTTAGTGGGGGAGCTATGATGGAAGGGACTCGTGATGATAATGATATGGTTGGGTGACCGCGTTCACTATACCGAAGATTGCAGACTTGGATGAGGATGACCGATTGTTGTGATGTGTCTACCTAGTTGGACCACATGGGCAACTTAGTCATGGACATCAGGTTTGAGACATGGAGCATGGCAGTCTTATGCAAGGACATTATGCAAGAGCACTTGTAGAGGTGTCACTATGGACATCCAATGAAGAGTGCTAAGGCAGGGATGTTGTGCAAGTGGATTTGCTTATGTGACATGGAGATGTTTTGCTTATGAGCCGATGCAGAGGTTGTGCACTTATTTATAACAAGGCCATGGACTTGGATGGAGAGTTGAGGCATCTTGCAGAGACCTTTGGGCCGAGACTTGTATGCTTGCTGAGATGTTGGTTGGAGATGACTCATGGAGCTCATGATGACATGAGGTTGTGACTTCCAGGGAGACTTCATATATGGTGGACTTAGAGGATCTGATGCATTAAGGAGCTGAGGTTAGAGACTTTGATGCAGGATGGGGTGCATACTTTCAAGTACATGTATGGGAATGGCTTGAAAGAGTGACTTGATGTGAAGGATCGATATGAGACACTTTGGAGTGATGGAGTTATGACGATGATGATGCCTTGGTGGCGACACTTAGGCATGGGTTAAGCTGAGACTTAACCACCTTTAACACATGGGAGCTGATTGATATAAGATCATAGGCAGCACATGGATAGATGAGATAAGTATATACTTGTTTCTATGGCAGACTTGAGGGATGGCACATTGCAGATATGATGGAGGGTGCTTCATGGACCTAGATGTGGCACATTGAGAGTCGGAGTTTGATGAGATGGTCTCTTCATATTGAGGAGGCACACATATGGATGATGATGTTGGGGTAGATGTGGTTAATTTCATGTAGCACATTAGTACCAAACATCATGGACAGCATGTTGCAGATGAGATGAGGGCTACTTCATGGACCTAAGCATGGCTTACACTTGTATGGAGATGGATTCTTGATCAAGTTGAGGATGTGACAGGATGTTTTGAGAAACAACTGATGATGGCATGAGGATGTGCATTCTCATGGTTTGAACATGACAGTTGGACTGATCACCTGACTAGTTCAGACATGGGACCGCGAAGTGTACAGATATGTGTTAGCATTGTGTTGGAGTATCAAGGCAGCAGTTCACATGAGGACAACACATGATGAGGTCCAAGATGTTGTAGGAAGCATGTAGCTTGAGATGGAGGGGCCAACCTTCCACGATGGAGAGCACCATGTGGAGATTGTGACGAGATTGTCGATGGTCATGGATTGAGATGATTTCCGATGTATGACATACTGATGGGGTGTATACCTTGGTATGGTGATCTTGGTGATAGATGGTTTCCAGGACGAGACATGATGGAGACAGTGGTTCTACATATGTTGTAGAGATGTTTGCAGTATGTGGAGGAGTTGACATCATGGGTGAGACAGACATTGTTGATCTTGGTGGATGGCTACCAGGATGGTATGTTGTTGAGGATGAAAACGACTTCAGGTGGAGGAGGATGTAACAACCTGCAGTCCTTAACTCGCCCACTCGGTGAAGTGTGACCGCGACCGATGGAGGGCGCACGGGTGGAACAACGTGCGCACGGTTGGAGGTGAACAAACAACTTTCCAGCATATGTGCAAGCTCAGAATTGTGTGAAGGCATTGTGGAATAATGCGAAGGCGTGAGAGGAGGGTGAGATAGAGCTTATAGGCATGGAGACATGAGTTAACACTTATGGAGTTGACCCATACTTGGACACAATCTGACGGTGTAGTTGTGATGAAGTAGGGGTGCGTAAGGCGTGGAGGACGAGTCGGCTAGGTGAGCCAACTCGCCCTGCCACCCGTATAAACAAGAGGTGCATGGATGGCATTTGAAAAGCATTCGCTTATCGCTCAACATAGAAGAGTGTGCAGAACAAGGTGTGGACGCAGCAAAGAGTTAGAGATGCAGTTTGGAGATGCGCTCGTTCTTGGGCAAGGTCGAACAGAAGTAAAGCGCATATCTTGGTTTTGGGTGAACGGCATGGGCAGGGTCGCCCACTGGTTGGAGAAGGGCGTGCACAGGTGTCTAGCGCCCGGATTATGCGAAGGAGTGCCCGACGGTGAAACGAAGGCGTGGGCGCCCGGTTTGTGCGACGACTTGGCACGGGTTCTTGGGTGACTCGGGTGAGCGCCCGCCTGTCGTGCAAGTATGCACGTTGTAACTTTTGGTGAAGTGTTGAGATTGTGAACGAAGGTGTGACTCGTGCAGAGGCGCCCGTGTGTGGCGACTTGGTTGCGATGAAGCACGCCCAAGTTCGGCAAACAACACGATTGTGCGACGAGGTGAATGAAGGGTTGGTGAGTCATGCGACGACTATGCGGAGGTGCTGATGAGTTGGGCAACCGAGTTTACCAAAGTTGGAAATTTGGCTTAGTATAAATTTGGGGTTTCCCAAGGACATAGCCTATACTTTGTAAAAGTGGAAAAATTGTATAATATATTGATTCGGGCAGACTCATATTGCAGGGAGTTGCCCGTCCTTTTATATTATTGTACATTTCTCTTGTATAATGTTGTTTATGTGAATGTTATGGGCTTTCACTTGTGTAAAGGATAAAAGAAATAATACTTGGTAACGAAAAATAAACTAAGTATGGAATGTTAGGCGTAGTCTACAATCGTAAGTATTGGTGAAAATAAAATGATTGGTAGTGTCGTACCTCGCTATAAGCGGTTGAAAGACTATCGCAGGTGTAGAGGTGTGACGTAGGTTGTCCCAATGGAGAAAAGGTTTTTGTAGCCTCCGGTCCACTCACAATAACCTGGCTCGATGAGAAAAAGGATTATAAAAACCTTTGGGCTAGCCCACTTTATTTAACCTCGACACATATATCCTCTACACATAACTTTGGCCTTTTCCAAAAGCATGCAAGGATTTAACCTCTAGGATGAGTCAATAATACTTGTGGCCAACTTTAATCCATTTGTTCCATACAACATGCTTCCATGTTATCTTGGTCCTTTTGTTATTGGCTGACCTCCACATCAGGTTATATTAACTTCAAATTTTATAAAAATTTATATGCATTTATAAGAAAGAAAATAAAAGAAATCCAAGAACTTATTACTGCTTAATATAATTGGGAAATTTATAGCTACGGTCAGTACCTATTAAACATTTATTATTTAAATTATTATAATATAATCGATTTCAACATAAAATTCAATTCACAAATAACGAAATTATTAATATTTATAGTTAAAAATTATGTTAAGTTTATAAAAATTTATATGCATTTATAAAAAAGAAAATAAAACAAATCCATTATAAGCTTACAGGTTTTTGGATGGATGGTGATCAAGTTCTCTCTTAAGGCACTTTTTGATGTGAAATAATTGGGTGATGAGATTCTTTGTTAAGGCATTCTTTGATGTGAATTGTTAAGGCACCCCTTCATGTGAAGTAATTGGGTGATCATTCCTTGCAGTGAAGTAATTGGTTCAATTCCCTGCCCAAATCCAAGTGATAAATTGAATATGATGAAGATATAATCCCACCAAACTTACAAAAGAATTTTTTTTATTAATATTTTTTTTATTTTTATTATTATTAAATTTTATTTATTTAATATTTTTCTCTATATATACTAAAATATTAAAAAATTAAACCAATCCTATATATATATATATATATATTATATATATATATATATATATATTATATATAATAACTGAATTTTAAGTTTGAAATGTTGATCAAATTAGTTGTTTTTAAAAGTTCACCAAATTTTATCAATGTGAATTAATCCAAAAAACTTATATCTATATTATAAATCACAAAAGTCTTAAAATTAACATAACTAACTTTTCTTTATATTACAACTATCACCATATAGTCTACATCCCAATATATTTTTGTATGCAATCAAAATCAAATAGGTTAATTTTTTCATGTATGAAATCAAAATCAAATATGTTAAAAATTGACATCCCAATATATTTTTGTCTGCAATAAAAATCAAATATGTTAATTTCTTTTGGGTATTAGGTCAAAATCAAATATGTTCAAATTTAACATTACAAAATTTAAAGGTTTTTTTTATTGGTTACCAAGTAAATTTAGAATCTGAAAACAGATTATATTGGACCATTTTTATTATTGGATGAAAAGTTTTATATTTTTAATGGTTTTTTCCAGCTGCATTTGATAACCAAATTAACGAAGTCAAATTCCATCTGCGCTTTCCATAAAAATGGTACAGACGAAAGCTATCACTGCTTCTAAGAAAAATAATACGAACAAAAGCTAAGCGAGATTTAGTAGAAAAATAATACGAACGAAAGCTAGCTTCAATTTTTGGTATTTTAGTTGTTGCATCTGTCAAAGTATTACTTGAGATTTAGTAGAAAAATAATACGAAAAAAAGCTAGCTTCAATTTTTGGTATTTTAATTGTTGCATCTGTCGGAGCATTACTTTTTTCATGATGGAGACCGAACGACAGGAATAGAAGGGTAGTTCGAGAAGGCTACTCACATTTCTAAAATTATGCGACATGCAAGAAATGACTGACAAGTTTCCACGCATATCGTTCCCACGGTAATGCATCACATTTTCTCCTTTAACACTCTGTCATCGCGAAACACTAATTTCTGAGATACCTTGGAAAAATCGCTGAATATATCGTGGAAGGGCATCTCTGGATCAACACTAGATCCAAATAGATCGAACGTGTGATGAAATCTGGAATGGAATGGATGGATCAGGTTAAGTGCGCATCGATGGTAACTTCATGGCAGTTGCCCCGTGGGTCCAGGTCCAGGGCGGACGATGGAAATCTGGAATGGAATGGATGGCTCAGGTTAAGTGCACATCGATGGTAACTTCATGGCAGTTGCCCCTAAAAATGTTTGATAGGGAATGAGCAATTTTTTCAGATATGTATAACAGTTTGCAAATTATATATATAAAAAATTTATAATTCTGCTGAACATCAGACCAGTACTAAAACTGGTATCCCAGACTCCGACTAAACACCCATCCCTCCAACCTTAAACTAGCCTTAATACTTAAAATTGCGAAAGGTTTTGCATAGTGCGTCCAGGGTAATATCGTGGTAGTTGCCCCACGGGTTCAGAGTAAATTGTGAAACCCCTACACAACGGATAGTGTGTCCAGTGTAAATTGTGAGAGTCGTGTGATTCATGGGCGTATGCAAAATACTAACGGGAAACTTTGCCGCAGTTACCCCGTGGGTCCACCATAAATTCGTAGAGCCGTGCAACAACGGCTAGATGAATAATAAAAAAGGTTCGAACTAAAAGAACGTTATCTCAATGATAAAAAGTTCCAAGAACGTTAAAAAGAAAAAACAATTTTCCAGGTAAGGGAAGGTTTTTTATTACTTTAAATTCACGACCCCATAGATTTTAAAAATGAAATGAGTTTGTTTGACTTTTTTGTTTTAATTGCGATGATTTTATTAATATATATTAGAATTTAAAATTGAAATGAGTAATGGTTTTTTTTGTGTGAGAGATATTAATAATTATTATTTATATTATTAAAAGTGTGTTTTTTGGGCTTTGATTTCAGAAACATAAACTCTGGTTCCTCGTCCTTCACCTTCTGGTAATGTTATCTCTTATTTTTAGTTTCTTCTTATTCCTCGAAGGCGGTTCTTGGTAGGATTTTGGTGGTTAAAGGTTTAGAATGGCCCTCATTTGAGGACCTTTCACCCAAATAGGTCTTGCAAAAAGCACAGAATCCTTCGTACCTTCCTTGTGCTTTGTCAAAAAGCTATGTCCGAATTTCTCCAATGGTCAGAATGGGGTGCTAATTATCTCAAAGAAATTCCCACCTGTCAGCAGAAAAGTTGCGTCTTCCTGACTTTGTGAGTGAAGAACAACTCAGTGAAGGTTTCTCGCAGGTTCCAGGAGCTCGAGGAGAAGCATTGTTTTCAAACTCTAGTAATGGGAAGGAAAAACAGAAACACATCCAAAACCAAGTAAAGGCATTGGCGGAAATGAAGGAATTAACCCTAGGGGCGGACAACAACTTGGATAGAGTGGAATCTCTCTCTAAGAGAGCTTTAGTGGGCAGACTTAGTTACATAAAAATGGCGCACGAACGGCTTCTATCCTGGGTTAGGGCAACATGGAAACCATTAGTGGGTTATATTCTGATTGTGAGTATATTGGTCAATAAATGGAAACACATTCACTTTTTGTCATAGGATGACCTTGAAATAATACTCTGTAAGCTATGGGTTATAGGTAATAGGTAGGGACTCTATGTGGCTGCAACAGTGGCATCCTCTTTTCTACTCAAGGACCGAAAAACAACCATGAAAGCATCTTTGGGTTTTGTTGTCGATATTCCCTCTCGAGCTATGGTCACAGGAGGTACTTATCAAGGTAAAAAATTCATTGGGTAGATTCATTTACTTGAATGAAGCTTCTCTCCAGGCAGTATATAAACGTATAACATGGATCCTAGTTGAGATGGAGGCTGCTAAAGGATTACCAAGGTTTTTAAAAATTCTTTGGGGCGATAACGAGATCATACAACTGCTAGATTGCTGGAAGACTCCCTTTAGATGTATAAATTGATAATAAATGCACAAGACAGAAGTTTAGACAAACACACGGGAGCTCATAGGTGCAGATCACCAGGAGCTCCCACCAACGAATGCATTCGCTTCACACTATTCATTAAGCATCAGGATTTAAATAGATACATAGTCAAAAATAGATTCCTAATTAATGGGAACTAAATGTCAAATAAAGAGCAAATCATAACTACGTAACCTATTTTCCATTAATTTCTAACATCCCCCCTTAATGGAGAAAGGGATTTTTAAACACCCCTAAAGTGTCCCTAAACAAATCAAACTTCAGTCTTCCTAGTGGCTTAGTGAATATATATTATCACAAGAATTACAATAGTCTACAGAAATCTCTTTGGACTGCACTTTCTCCCTAAAAAAATGAAATTGAGTGTCTATGTGCTTAGTGTTTTTATGAAACACAGGATTGTAAGCCAGTTTGATGGAACTTTGATTGTCACAATTGATGATCGTAGCTTCTGTCTGTTCTTCCCCTGCATCTTGGAGAAGTCTACACAACCAAACTGCCTCACATGTCGCTGCACACATAGCTTGATATTCAGCTTCTGCCGAGGATAAAGTAATAGTATGTTGCTTCTTGCTGCACCAAGAGATGACCCCGGAACCAATGTTGAAGGCGTAACCTATAATTGATCTTCTGTCATCTAGATTTCCCGCCCAATTAGAGTCTGTATAAACTGTCAACTTGACATCAAATGAATCAGAATACAAAATACCAAAATCTGATGTTCCTTGTAGATACCTTAATACTCCTTTCGTTGCACTCCAGTGACTGTCATGAGGTTGAGTCATAAATTGACTCAAAACACTTGCTGCATAGGCCATGTCAGGTCTTGTTGTAGTCAAATAAATAAGACTACCAACCAACTGTCTGTACAATGTTGGATCTGCATATTTCGAACCATCATCCATCTGAAGTTTGCTATTCTGCTGTAAAGGTATGCATGAAGGCTTACACTCATCCATCTTAAACCTGGATAACAGACTCTTTGCATACTTACCCCGGGACAAGAAATTTTGACTTGAATCTCTCCAAACTTCTAGACCCAAACAGTATTGCATTTCTCCAAGGTCCTTCATCTCAAATTTCTGTGATAATTGCTGCTTGATTTCTTCAATGAGATTATCTGCACTTCCTGCTATTATCAAATCATCTACATACAGAGAAGTCACCACTATCTGCCCTTCATTATTAACCATGGTATATAAATTGGGATCATTTTTGCTCCTTTCATAACCATTCATGAGGAAAAAAGAATCAATTTTTTCATACCAGGAACTACGTTCCTGCTTTAAACCATATAAAGCTTTCTTTAATCTACACACTAGATGTTCTTCTCCCTTCTTAACAAATCCTTCAGGATGTACTAAGTATACTTCTTCTTTTAAATCATCGTTTAAGAAAGAAGACTTAACATCTAATTGATGTATTTTCCAATGATGTTTAGTGGCTAAATTAATGATCATTCTGATGGTGTTTAATTTTGCAACAGGGGCAAATGTCTCTTCAAAATCAATACCTTCTATCTGGGAATATCCCTTTGCCACCAACCTTGCTTTATGTTTATCAATAGACCCGTCTGCTCTAAATTTCAACTTAAATAACCATTTGCAACCTATGGGTTGTTTATCATTAGGAAGTTTTACTAGATCCCACGTATTGTTCTTAATGATGGATTCATATTCCTCATTCATTGCTTTCTTCCATTCAAGACTGTTACTAGCTTCATAAAAGTCAGAAGGTTCTGCAATGTTTAACATACCAGTCATAAGCGCATAATCCCTATATCGAGCTGGTAACTGTCTTGGCCTATTTGATCTTCTGAGTGGTGGGGGTTCAATTATTCTGCTTATTTCTTCCCTTTGTGGACTGAACTCCACATTATCCTGCTGCTGCTGTACCTGCTGCTGTTCCTGCTTCTGTTCCTGCTTCTGTTCCTGCTGCTGAGTGACTCCTGTTTCAGTATCCTCTTCTGAGAATGAGGGCACATGCCATTCTTCATTGTTTTGGACAGGATTTTCATCGTCAATCTGTTCATGGAATAATACATCTCTACTGACAAACACCTTGTGAGTAGCAGGGTCAAACAATTTATAAGCCTTATAATCACTGCAGTATCCAATGAACGTGCATTTAATGGCCTTTGAATCTAACTTCTTACTATTCTCTTTAAGAACATGTGAAAAAGCTTTACAACCAAATACTCTAAGATGACTTACTGCAGGCTTGAAGCCAAACAATGCTTCAAAAGGAGTTTTATACTCAAGACTTTTAGTAGGACTCCTATTCTTTAAATACATTGTAGTATTAACAGCTTCTGCCCAAAAACCATTGGTTAGATTCTTACCTTTCAACATACTGCGAGCACACTCCACCAGTGTTCTGTTTTTCCTCTCAGCAACTCCATTCTGCTGAGGAGTGTAAGGTGTTGTGAATTGCTGTTGTATCCCATGCTTATTGCAATATTTGGTGAAGACTTCTTTCTTGAATTCCCCCCCTTGATCTGATCGAAGAATCCAGATGAATTTTCCTGTTTGCTTCTCAATCATGTTTCTGAATTGCTTGAAATATTCAAAAGCATGATTGTTCTGTTTAAGAAAATACACAGGGCGTCCTTCCTTATTTTTACTTATCAATGCTTGACTCAACCTCAAGAGATGTGCTAAAGGATTCTCGTTGTTCTTTCACTATCAGTGAAGCTCCTCTTGGCACATGTGGAGATACAGATCCTGAGAATCCAACCTGTTCAAAGCTTACTTTGACAGGAAATATGAAACAAATTGACAGGAATGACCCAGAAGTAGATTTTGCCGCCAACGCTCTGTATTCAAAGCATAGTGAGATGCTCGATTGGCCGAAGGATCATAATTTCCAATATTTCAAGTTGAATATTGAGGGCATATTCCTAATTGATTGGTTTGGTGGTCCTAAGCCATTGTTTGTGGCAGAATACTTTCAACCGGGATGCGAATTTTCTCGTTGAAGATTTTATGTTGTCGAGTATGGATTTCTCTCAAAAACACACAGGAAATCACACGCAAGAGATCACTTGCACTTTCTGTCAACGCTGCCTTCACCCTTCAAAATGCCTTCACGGCAACAAGATTTCCCTCATGCATTCAACATAGAACGATATTAGAACAGAGTTCACAAAAAAAACAACACAAAGGATTGGATAGATATACCAAATTCTGGAACCACGAGTCAGACTTCGTTGTTGCTGCACTCCTCCTTTCTTATCCGCACAGCCAAAACATGTGGGCTCCCTTCTCGTGCCTTGAGAACGTTTAGCAACTAGCCTCTTCGACCAAGCAGCAAAGGCTCATAGCATATTCACACTGCATTCCAGCTCTCTTCATGCAGATCGCTTCTCAACACGCAACCGCAGCAATCCTCCACGGAACCTCACGTCCTCATATCTCTATAAATCACAGGTCCACTTAGCAAGCTCTGATACCATGATAATAAATGCAGAAGACAGAAGTTTAGACAAACACACGGGAGCTCACAGGTGCAGATCACCAGGAGCTCCCGCCAGCAAATCCATTCGCTTCACATTATTCATTAAGCATTAGGATTTAAATAGATACATAGGCAAAAACAGATTCCTAATTAATAGGAACTGAATGTCAAATAAAGAGCAAATCATAACTACGTAACCTATTCTCCATTAATTTCTAACATAAATTGCAGAGATGTTAGGCCCCTATACTACTAGTGTAACCCCTTATTGTTATTAGTACAACCCACTTATTATATTGATGTACCCATGTAGTGCCCATATTGTTACTATTGTGCCCTATAGAAGCCCACTATTGTTATTAGTGTGCCCTTACATTATTATTGTTATGTCGGCTCTAATTATGTTATGACCCCTTAGACTCCTATATATAGAAAGGAGGTCTTTTCATTTGTATCATCTAAAAATTGTTCACTTATGTAATGTAAAGGAGGTTTCCCCCTCGAAGAGGCTGAATTCTAAGGCGTTGATCTATATTTTCTATCTTTTCTTGAGCTGGTTTCATAACATTTGGTATCAGAGCTTTGGATTCTAGGGTTTCGCTGCTCCAAACAGGTCATCGTGGTATTTTCGCTATAATCTTTTTTCTGTGACGTTTCAGAAGTCGCAAAAAAAACCCATTTTATAAGACTTGGCGCTGAATGTTGGGTCCGAATTTCAGAGCGTTTCACGGGATATTTTCGGAGATATGATCTGAGGAATTTGGCCTTTTTGCAGACTCCTGAATTACACTCAAAACAGGTGACCTGGGGAAAATCGTCATAACTTTCCTTTTGAGCATCGGATTGAAATTTCGTAAGAAGGTACAGAAAGAGGACGAACTGTAGCTTTCATTCATATAATTTTTAGAGTCAAAGGTTGAAACAGTTACACGTGGCATGTCATACAAATTCGCTCTACTGAATTAGTCTATAATCAGGTCACTGTGGGAGATTTGGCATAACTCTTCATTGGAGAATCCAATTGGGGTTAGACTGGTGGAATTGGAAAGAGGACACAGAGGACTACTATAGGTCGTAGTTTCAGATATTAAAGATCTAAAAGTACAAAGTTACAGTCATTTCAAGATTGAGCTCCTAAAATCAAGAAAAAGCAAGATGAAGAAGTTTGATGGCAAGGATCTGGTAAATTGGATACGTCAGATGGAGCAATATTTTGATCTACATGGTGTACAACTGTTACAAAATGTATGTATTTCATCTTCATATTTAGAACCGGATCAATTTTTATGGTATAAGGGCTTTGTTCTCGTAAAAAACTTGTTACGTGGTCAATTTTCACGGAGGAAATGATAGCACATTATGAGGATACAAAGAGCAACACCTTCTTTAGAGCGACACCACAACAATTGGAAAGAGTAAAAGGGCTTTGTGACATATTGGAAAGCAAAATTATGAAGCATACCCTTCACAACTATAAAGATGGAAGTGTTGTTTCTCCTAGCATTCCACAACCTACAAGGGTTACTCTAGTAGTATAGGGGTATGGGATTCTTGGCTGAAAGCAATTCTGAGAAAGCAGAAGAACATTTAGTGTCTACTCTTAAGCAACCGGTTTGGAGAAATGGAAGGCGGCCACTGCAATTGGAAGAAAAGAACTTGCAAAGAAAGATGCCGAATGCGAAGCTGCCATTTCTCAAATACACAGACAACTGCAGGACGTGGAGAAACAATTGAATTCTGAAATTTCAGCGAAAGAAGAGGAGTGTAGAGCAGTTAATCTTGATCGAAAGAATTTGGAGGCAACTGTTTTGCAGTTGAAAGATAAAATTGAAGAGATATCTGCAGACTTAGAGGTAACCGCTAAATCTGCGAAATGTGAAAAGGAAGTGATTTTATCCCAGATTATAGCAGCCAAAAAAGAGACTGACCAAATCAGCAGCAGTAGTCAAATAGCAGAAGATGCTTGGAATTTGGAGAAGGAGAAAATGCTGAGCAGGTTTGCAGAACTAGAAGCTAACCTTGAGTTGATGTCCAGCGAGAAAGGTTCATTGAGCGAGACAAACAGAGAGCTAAGGACTGAAGCCGAATCTTTGAAGGCCCAATTGGTATCAGAAATTGAATCTGCAAGGAAAATGAATGAAGAATTCAAGAAGGCTGAGAAAGAATTGAGAGAACTTGGAAAGAAGGACGGGGATGACCAGGTTGCGATTTCTCAAACACTCAAACAATTGCAGGGTGCTGAAGAAAGATTCAATACCGAAATTTCTGCTAAAGAAGATGAGTGTAGAGCAGTTAACCTTGATAAAAAGAATCTGGAGGATAATGTTTTGCAGTTGAAGAATCAAATTCAAGCGAGATCTTCAGAATTAGAGGCAACCGATAAAGCTCGGAAATTGGAAAAGGATCTGCTTTTATCACAGATCGTAGCAGCCAAAAAGGAGATGGCCGAGATCACTAGAATTAGCCAAATAGCACAGGAAACTTGGAATGTGGAGAAGGAGAAAATGTTGAGCAGGCTTGCAAAGCTAGAAACGAACCTTGCATTCATGGCTAGCGAGAAAGGGTCACTGAACGAGACAAATAGAGAGCTAAAGACAGAGGTGGAGTCGCTGAAGGCCCAGTTCCTATCAGGAATCGAGTCTGCAAGGAAAATGACTGATGAATGGAAGGAGGCCGAGAAAGAATTGAGAGAAGAACTTATAAAGAAGGATGACGAATACAAATCTGCGATTTCTCAAGCAGTCAAAGAATTGCAGGAAGCCAAGGAAAGATTCAATGCCGAAATTTCTATGAAAGAAGACGAGTGTAGAAGACTTAACCTTGATAAGAAGAATCTGGATGCAACTGTTTTGAAGTTGAAAAATCAAATTCAAGTGATATCGTCAGAATTAGAGACAGCCAATGAAGATCGGAAATTGGAAACCGAAGTGTTTTTATCGCTAGATATTGCCAGAAAAGAGACTGCCGAGATCAACAGAAGTTACCAAATGGCACAGGAAGACTGGAATGCTGAGAAGGAGATCCTGCTGAGCAAGCTTGCAGAGCTACAAGCAAAGCTTCAGTTGGTGGCTAGCGAGAAAGGGTTGCTGAGCGAGACGAATAAAGACCTAGAGACGGAGGCAGAGCCTTGGAAGGCCGAATGCAAAGAAATCATATTGGAACCTGGAGCAGTCATAGAAACAAGAACCCGACAGCTACGAAATCGATCAATTTCAGAGTATCTCATCAAGTGGAAGAACTTACCAGCTGAAGTTTCCACATGGGAGGACAAGAATTTTAAATGGAAGCATCAAGAACTACTCAAGCATTGAGGACAATGCTTTTTGAAGGAGAGGGGCATGTTAGGCCCCTATACTACTAGATTAACCCCTTATTGTTATTAGTACAACCCACTTATTATATTGATGTACCCATGTAGTGCCCATATTGTTACTATGGAGCCCCATAGAAGCCCAATATTATTATTATTGTGCCCTTGCATTATTATTGTTATGTAGGCTCTGATTATGTTATGGTCCCTTAGATTCCTATATATAGAGAGGAGGTCTTTTCATTTGAATATGTAGGCTCTGATTATGTTATGGTCCCTTAGATTCCTATATATAGAGAGGAGGTCTTTTCATTTGAATCATCCAAGAATTTTTCATTTATGTAATGTAAAGGAGGTTGCCCCCTCGAAGAGGCTGAATTATAAGGCGTTGATCTATCTTTTCTATCTTTTCTTGAGCTGGTTTCATAACACATTTCCACCACCACCAGCATTATTGCCAGGTTTATTTGCGTCACCCTTCCCATCTTAACTCTTTTTCTTACCTTGTCCTTTCCTTTTCCCACTGGAAGTTTGATTTCCTTTGGGTTTGGAAGATTGGAAAGCATTAACAGAAGAGGATTGAGAATATGAAGTGTTAGATGACGTGACCTGATTGGTAGGAGCAATTTCTAAAGACAACTACTGTAATTAGCTCAACAAGTTCACCACATTTGTGTCTATGGATCCAATGATACCATCCGCATGGCGACCTGGCTTTGACTTGGCTATGTCAACCTTAGCCCCTAGAGCATCAGGCAAGATTTTTTGTAGAATCCCAGACTGAGAGTAAATCAGTTCTAACTGTTGGGCCCTAAAAATAGCTTGCTCTTCAGAATAGACTCCAGACAAAGAGACATCCTTAGAGATCTCAGGTTGTAAGGATTTCAAAACACATTCAAGATGGTATTTCAGAGGAATTTCGGCTTTAACGAGTCTCTTTCTTCGTCTCCATTCCTAAATATGATCAGAAATGTGAGTTGTCGTATCTCGACGAAAATTGGCCAGAAGTTTAGTTCCGGCATCATAACGGATGGGCAAATGGAAATGATTTAGGAAAATGTTAGCCAAATTGGCGAAAGAAGTAAAGCTGCCCCCTGGCAACTCTATATACCACTTGGCCACATTGCCAATTAAGGTGCGTTGAAAGAGTCTCAACCTAACTAAATCATCGATGAGGGAGTTTGATGAGCACCACAAATGGAATGTGGTTACATGGTCGATTGGGTCTTCATCACCCTTCCCCTCGAACTTTGGAATGTTTGATGGGAGTTTGGTTTGGACCAAAGGCTAGACCGGATTGTATTTGATTGGATCGTTTGTCAATTTCATGAGATCTGGAAAATTCAACATTGCTAGAAAAGGAAGCCTAGGAGGACCTTGGGGATTCCACCTAGATTGGGTAGAGTTCCCAAAGTTTTGAAAAGATTGGCCGGGATTTTGTAAGGCACCAGGCTGCCTAAAGTAACTAGTAGAACCAGCTAAACCAAAAGGTGAACCTTGTGATCCAGCAAAACTCAGAGTTTGACCAACTCCGGCTGAAAAATCTCCATAACCAGCGAAGCTCCGTCCTAAAGGATTATAAGGAGTCGATAACCCCTGATAAGGATTCCAAGAAAAAGCTAAGGGAGGAATACTTTGAAACAAACTAACTGTAGAGTATGTCCTATTCCCTTGTTGGCCGAAAAATGGATTCCCAGTTCCTATGCCACTAACCGTAGGGTTATTCCAACCTTGAAAGGGATTGTTGCCCTGTCTTGTAGAAGAAAAAGGCATAGATCCTATTGTTGGGTTGGAATGTGGTATATGACCACTTCCAAAAGGAAAACCCTGAAATGAAGCCGACCCACCCATCATGGATGTGGAGGCACTAAATGGAACTGATGGAATACCCTGTGAATGGGTGCCAAATAGGAAAAATCCAGAACTAGATTCATTGGCTTGGGAATTTCCACTCGTAGAAGGAATGGAGGTAGACCCAACTATGATGTGCTAGAAAAAGACCCAAATAAACATGCGGAGGGGATGGAAATAGTTCCTCCCCCTTGCACTGATGTTGGAGTCTGCATGGTTGTAGTACTTGTGGTAGAATATGCTTCCAGTGGTGGTCATTGAAGGTAAGCACGTAATATGACCTGGACTTGATGGTCTATGCGTCGAAGTCCTAACATCTTGTAATACGTCTGGATGACTAGAAGGTAGAGGAGAATTTGGAGCTGCTAACGACTTTGGGAGTTCTTCTACCTCAATGTTATCTTCTGATTGGAAGAGAACTCGAGAAGGAACTAGGGTGTTCCTCTCTAGTTCTGCGGAAGTACCAGGTCTATCCTGAACACTAATGCCCCCCGGGGGAGGATCAATCCCCGATGCGCCGGCTACCACAGGATGAAACCCACTAGCAGTATTACCTCTGTTCCTTCTAGGAGAAGGCTCTAAACTTGGTGGTGAAAGATCACAAAGTCTTTGAGACCGTCTAAGCAATCGGTCAGCCACTTTGAATTTTTATTAAGCTCTAATTAAAGAATCAAGAAAAAATGAAATCTATGCCAACTAAGAGCATAGAGCACACACTAAAAAGTCCCTAAAATATGTTAGCCAGTCAAACAATTTTCAAGTATTTCCGCTCAGGGTGATGAGGACCAGATACCAAAATACAAGAAAGTGAAGTAAGGGCCTTCCGAAGATAGTCTGGGATAATGATGGCCCAATCCTACCAGTGAAGGTAACAAAGGAAGTTACGATGACCTCCTAACAACAGCCTATGCTGGTGCAAGCTCCCAAGCTTCGCAAGGGTGCTCTCCAGAAGTACTGTTGAGAGTGATACAACATCGAGCTCAGGTGCCATAGGATTCCCCTCCGCAACCACCTATGTAGATCCCTAGGAGAAGCAACTAAGGTTACCAACTCGTGTCAGAAGCCAGGCGGAACAGTCTTGAGGTAAGATCTGACAAGTAGAAGAGGGGGTATCTCTCTTCCTTATCTTCAAAAACCCTCGTGCTTAACTCCCAGATCTGGAGCTTTCCTGGTCTCCCTAACGCTATTGGATTTGCACTCACTATTTAGACTTCTATGTTTGACAGTTTGAAATGGCCTTGGAGAGTTTTCTTTCCACACACCTAATCCAAGGCCCTAAAATACGCTAAAACTTGTCAGTGTGTCTAGATTAACAATATATATAAAAAATTTCTAGTATATTTTAATTAGCGCTTGTTTTTAAATGGGTTGTTTTTAAGTCAAGGGATAAGTAGAAATGAAATTTGTGGTGTTTTTCGATGCAAAAGAAATCAATAAAAACCAAACTATATGCAAATGCACTCATTTCGTTCTTCAATGAAAGAAATTTCTACTAGGTTCTAAGGAAATTCTAAGAAAACAATAAATTTTTCTTCTTTTCTTTTAACAAGCTTCACACTCACAAAAATTAACAAAACTATGGATGCCCTAAAAAGATGCACAAACTATCCTAATGCAATGAGTATATGCTGATGCAAAAACTTAAGGCTACTCTAAATCAAAGAATGAAAGTAACTTGCTTGTCACTTCTAATTACCCACTTAAGATGTTTAGATAGAATATAAGTTGCTAATGCTCATTTTTGTCCAAACACTAAAAGCAAATTGCAAGACAAACAAAAATGCACTTTCACTCACAAAAAGAAACTAAATCAAAACGAGGCCAAAGAAAGAAAAAACCAAGTTTTCAAGAAGTTTTCTTCAAAAGAAAAAACAAAAAAGACTTTTCAAAAGTGCTCCAAATACTATAGAAAACTTTGAGACCGAAGAATAGGCAACAAAAACACTTTGCAAGTTATCAACTCAAAATGGGCTAAAACTCAACAAAATAGGTGTTTCAAGATGCTCTCAATGACCAAAAAGCAACAAAAAGAGATTGGTGACAATGATCAAAAGATCAAGAAAGACAACTCTCAAAATCATCACACAACAACTTTCAAAAGCAAGAAAAGCAAATGGTCACAAGATGTAGTTTTGACACAAAGCAAGAAGGTCACAAATATAAAGTTTGCCACAAAGATTGAAACTAATCTTTCTGCCTTGGAAGAGTAGAACAACCAAGATTCTCATAGAGAAATCTTGTGTGCTCGAACACAAATGATGACACTTGCAACCAAACAAAACAAGACCAAAACTTTCCACATACGGAGAGAATTCAAAACCAAAAACTTGCTGTAAAAACAGAGACTGAAAACCAAACTTGACTGCTCATGAAACACTCAGACCAGCAAACAAATTTACTGAACAAGAAAGGTTTGCAAAAATCTTGTAAAATTAGGGTATACGTGACTGTGTCAATGCACAACTGTGTGTATATGCGATTCAACCCAAAGAAACCTGCGTATACGCAGGTCCATATGGGAAACTTGCATACATACGCCTCTGTAACCTGGCAAAAATGCGTGTATAGAAGTTCACAAGAAATAGCAAAAAAAAGGGTCTAAAGAAATTGATTAGACTTAAAGTCTGAATTCCTATAGGGGCAGACAACTCAGTTATAGCAAGAAAATCAAAGGCTGAGCCCTAATTGGCTTAAATTAACCCAAACTAGGAACAATAATACTGTTGTCCCCAGTGGAGTTGCCAATTCTATTGAGGGACAAAGTCCTCTAGGGTTTTGGGTCAATACCCTAACAGAGTGGGGGTTATGTACAATGAAAAACAAGCATTCCACACAACCATGATACTAATATAAGCAAACTACGCAAAGAGAGGTGCACCTGGGGGTCCTTCGTTTGGGTAGATCCAGCCAGGGTCCAAACCCTCTTAGAGTTCCTTTCGATCCTTCAACCTGCAAAATAACCAATTCAAAGAAGCATAGTAGTATATGGACCAAGCATCATAAATAAATCGACTTCATAGCATATTGAAAGGTAGTTAGCTATATAATTGAAACAACTATTCATATGCAAACCATAATAACAACATCATAAGCATGAAGAAGATTGATTTCGAGAACAAGGCAAATGTTTCTTTATTGCAGATAACTAAAGTAAAAAAAGGAAAGATATCACCTGAATCTTCCTCTCGCAGGCTCCAAGTGGAACCGTCCTCCAGATTCATCCAATCCAAAGTCTTCAAAAATCTCCTTCCATGACTAACACAAGGATATCTCAACTAAAGAAAAGACATCATAACTCAAGGAAACAAAGGTTTCCTATAATGGGGGAAGTGTTGGAAGCACAAGGATCTCCAGACTTGATTAGGGATAATCTCAGCATAGTGATTTTTCTCTCTATTCTCTCCTCCTCTAGGACTTCCCATTGAATGCTTTTTATACTTCTCCCAAAGTAGTTTTTTAGTTGGGAATTTGTTGGGAACAGTTGGACTACGGGCACTAATAGGTAATCAACAGGTAAAACCCTTGATCTTCGCTTGAAATTAAGGAGATTTAATTTTTTTAAAGTGTTTTAAGACATATACGAGGGTTGGGTATACACAGACCCGCATACACATGCGTTTAGCTCAGGGAAATGTCACATATAGGGAGTAAAACACTGTTTTTTAAATATTTGGACCAGGTCTAGAAGGAGGGGTTTCTCTAGGCCATGAGTGCAGCATCACAAACATCAAGAGTGAGATTTGGAGCTATAATACATATGCCGCCCTCTTCTCTTTACCTTTGATGTATCTGATCTCGAAATGAAACTCACTGATCGTGGCTAACCATCTGGCTTTCTTGGCATTCAGATTCAACTAGTCAAACAAATACCTCAACCCAATATGATCACTCATCAGTACAAACCTCCTACCAAGAATATAGTGTCTCCACATCTTCAATGCATGTATGATCACTGCTAACTCAATATCATGTGTCGAGTAGTTCCAATCGTGCTCATTCAACCTTAGTTCTACTCGTGCTCATTCAGCTTTCATGACTCATAGCATACCACCTATCCATCCAGCACAAGGACTCCACCAATTCCTCTCTTGCAAGAATTTGTACATACTACAAACTCTTTGTTCAGATCCACAATATTTAACATTGGTGCATGTTTCAACAACTACTTAAGCTGCACAAAATTAGCCTCACACTCCTCTGTCCATTTGAACTTCTTACCTTTCCTCTGCAACGATGTGATATGATAAGTAATTTGTGAGAAATTCCTTATGAGCCTCCTATAGTAGCCTGTCAACCCCATGAAGGATATCACCTCATCCACATTCATAGGAGCTACCCATTCCATGATGGCTCTTATCTTTTCTAGATCTACTGCAATGCCCTCCTTGGAGACAACATGCCCCAAGTAGTGTACCTGAGTCTGAATGAAAATTCACTTGTTGAGCTTAGCATACACTGATGCTCTCTCAACAACCTCAACATTGTTGCTAAATGCTCAACATGCTGTTCCTCATTTTTAGAATATATCAATATATCATCAATTAACACAATAACAAACCTATCCAAATACGGACGTAACACAATATTCATCAAGCACATAAATGTAATTGGAGCATTAGTTAAGCCAAATGAAACTACAAGAAACTCATAATGCCCATACATGGTCTAGAAATTTGTCTTGTAAATGTCCTCCTCTTTCATGCATACCTAATGGTATCCGGATCTTAGATCAATATTCAAGAACACTACTGCTCCCTTCAACTGATCAAACAAGTCATCAATCCTCGGTAATGGATATATGTTCTTTATGGTCACCTTGTTCAACTGTCTGTAGTCAATGCATAATTTGAGAGTCCAATCTTTATTTTTCACAAACAATACCGGTGCGCCCTAAGGTGATACACTTGGCCTAATGTATCCATTGTCCAACATTTCCTTCAATTGTAACTTTAACTCAACCAACTCAGGGGTGCTCATCTTGTAAGGTGCTTTTGATGGTGGATCTACTCCTGGCACTAACTCAATAAATGCCTGCCTCCCTATGAGATGGCAACTTTGTGATGTCCTTAGGAAATACATCATGAACCTACTACAAAACTAGGTACTTGCTCAACACATATGAATCCTCAACCTCCTTACCCTTGTCACTAGAAATGTGCACTATGAATAGCATGCACCTTTTCCTACGGCTATGCTTTTCTTGCATAGTTGTCACCATCCTAACTGATGTGGTTTTCTTCTTACCCCACAAGGCTCTTGGTTCCCCATTATCATCAACACACTCAATAGCTTTGTCATAACAGTCTACCTCGGTTCTATGAAGATACAACTAATCCATGCCCAACAACATATTGTATGATCTCAATGGTAATACATTCAAATGTGTTGTT
This sequence comes from Pinus taeda, assembly GCA_000404065.3. Lineage (NCBI taxonomy): Eukaryota > Viridiplantae > Streptophyta > Pinopsida > Pinales > Pinaceae > Pinus > Pinus taeda. The sequence goes on along the minus strand of APFE030897702.1, from coordinate 10,194 downwards.
GTAGGTATACCATTCAAATCAAATGCACAAGCTCTTACCCAATGATGAAATTGTTTCTTCGTACCTGTAGCCAACTGTACTAACTAATATTATGCATGTAATTCCTTACTCGAACCACACTTATCCACCAAGTCAGGACTAACATAGTTATAATTAGATCCAAGGTCAACCAAAATAGAAATAACTTGGTCACAAAGCTTACTGTCCATCTAAATGATAGATGTATGATGCTCTGCCTGCTTGTTGTCCACTCCTACATAGATATGATGAACGATCTGACCAACATCCCCAACAGTTTGTTCCTCTTGAACACTACATATCTGAGCCCTACCACCCTGATTCTGCTAACAATCTCTCTTAAGGTGCTCCTTTCCGCATGTCCAACACTCTAACCGACTATTACCAACACCTCTATGTTGCTGCTGCGACTCATCTCCCTGTCTAGTTGCATTAAACCTCTTTTACGGTGGCACATTTTCTTTCTCATCTGCATTATGAGGCCTTGTCCTCTTAAGCTTCCATTTACCTTTGCCTTTGTCTTTTCTCTTCCATCCCTGTTGAGATTCATTCTTATGCTTTGACTATTCATAACAATGTTTCAATTTCCCAATGACTTCTTCAAGTGACCGAGGCTCATCATACTCAATCTAATCTCTAAATGCTAATGGAAAACCACTTAAAAATCATTGAAATTTAGCATTCTCATCAATAAGATACATTACATACCTTAATAGCTCCATAAACTTGGTTGTGTACTCTTCATATTTCATTGATCCTATCTTTAGCTCATAGAATTATATTTCCTTACCATCGTAGTACCTTTCTAACAAGTATTTCTTCTTGAAAATCCTCTTGAATTCATGCCAATTCAAATCATCTGTCATGATGTCTCTGACCCACTTCACATATTCCCACCAAATGTCTGCTTTACCTTTCAAACTAAAGATCGCTACTCTAGCCTTCATGGTATCTGTGTATTCATGCAACTCAAAGAATTTATTCATCGCAAGTATCCAAGCCTCTGCATCTTCTAGCTTCTTCACATCTCCATCAACAATAGGTGGCTTCACTTTCTTAAACTCATATGGTAAGTATCCCCTATCACTCCTCGTGTAAGGATGATAGCGATGACGATCATGATGTCTATCAGAACCATAACTAGAATAGTTCTTGTATCCATTGCCTCTCCTATCTGGAGTATCAAAAAACCTGCCACCTCTCACCGTATCAAATCTATATCACCCGTTTCTACCAGAAGACCTACTATATGCCCCATTAGTTCTATCCTCCTTCCCATGGTTGATCCAAAGTGGCCCTTATTGCTGCAATTCTGATAAACTCTAAAGAAGTATAGCATTAACCTCTACTTGTTTCTCTTATGCATGTATGATCTTATCATTATCAGCCTTACAACTCCCTATTTCTTCCTTTAGGCTTCTCAATGTGTCTGCCAAATCAGAAGAGTGCCCCGTACCATGTTTCTCATCTGATTCATAGGGAGAGTCTTTGTAGTCTACCATCTTGCTAGTCATTTGATCTCTTTCCCATAAGGCATATTATGTTAGCTAAACCAAATCACAATAAATCAACGTACCTTAGTGTTACACAGTAAAATGTCACTGCCATCATGCCAGTCTCCCTACTGTGTTGTGAAACCACATTCACCTATGCTCATGCTCCTCAAAATGGCCAAAAAACCCTCTTTGCCTAAGTTATCTGGATCATCGCGTCTGTTTATTGAATAACCGTGCTAACAGGCGGAGGCCAGTGTTACTGCTGCGCTGCCAGCGCGGAAGCACACGTCTTTTCCGCGCTGGTCCATTTTTACGGGCAACGCACCCTCCGTTTGTCCTGTTGAGCGTTGACCAGACCTCCCGTATTGTTGATCTGCGATGTCAGCGCGCCAGCTCAGTGTCTCACCCGCGCTGATCCTATTTGGGGGAATTTGTTCTAACAACCAACCTTCCAGATCCCTCTAGACTTGGTTGTTAGCATTGTTGAGGTCGCCATCCTTTCTCTGGCATGTCTATTTGACTGACCATCCACTTATCTTGGAGGAAAGCTCATCCTTTACCTATTCATGGAGACTCCTTCTCCTTTATAAGCCTCCTCCATTGCCCATGAGCAGCTAGTTTGGAACATATAGACTTTGATTGAGGAATTCTTAGTGCATTAGTGCTGCTCTTTGTAGGCATTTTGGTGTGTTGTGTGAGGATTGCTTTGAGCTTGAGGAAGGTCATGAGCTTGTTGCCTTGTATGTGAGAGAGAGACCTCTTTGACTTGGGAGATTTGCTTCAAAGGTGGATGCTTGGAAGACATGCTGGCTGGACCCCCTAGAGAAGGACTCAGCGTCAGGACTCCGGTTGTACCTTACTCTATTTTCTGATTAATAAAGATAGATGACTATTCTTATGGTTCCATTTCCATTTGTCTTATGAATGATTAATGTAAATTGTATCCTTCCTGACTGATACATAGTTGTTGTTAGTAGATTTTACGCTTGTGTTTTCTCTCTTTGCTTGTGCAGGTGTTCGTCTGCGGGGATAGCAGAGAATTGTGATCGGCTGGAGCGAAGGAGCGAGAGGATCATCTCTTCGACAAACATAGCGTTGGAATCCAAGTAGGTTTCTCTTACCCACTTGTTAATTACAACTAGGAACCTGCAGTATAACATTGTTTGATTGTTGCTAGACCCCCTTTGGGCTAGTAGGGATCGCCTCTATCCGTAGAGGGGATTTACCTCTCCAACACTTAGCATAGATCAGTGAGGATACCTTTTCTACATGATCAACAAATCAACATGATACATGTATAAATAAAATTAAAAGCATATAGACATACACAAATAAATACATCAACACTAACATCATTCTAGTTAGGGTCCAGTCATTAGTACAAGGCCATATCGATAATGCATGATATGACCTCATGCTTGAAAGCAACCATTACTCCATTGTACACATTGCCACATGAAACCATCAACATGCATAAGCAATGCGAAATCAACCACACATACACATAGATGCATGTAGTTGAGCATAGGTGATCAATTCTTGTAACTAAACCTACAAGACTAATACATGTAATCAAACATACAAGAAGGTAACCAGTCAACATATAATAACATGTAAGTGACATATAAAAATATGTAAGAGACATATAACAATATGTAACCAGTCGTACACTCATGACGACGCATTCCACAAAATCAACATCAAAATCCACATGACAACGTCACTAAAACCATGATCAACATTATGCAAATGCAACAAGCACATGGAATGCAAGTGTTAGAGACACACATGCAACTGACATGCATGCATGAACAACACACACCACCCATCCAGTATGAGGGGTAAACCATGCTCTGATACAACTCTGTAACACCCTCCGCCCAGATCTACCCAATTAACCATGCCAACCGGGCTAAACATACGACGAGAGGCTACTATGATTGGATTCGACCTCCTATGTGACCTTAACGAAGTGGAATCGATGGAAACATAACACAAGACATTCAACATCAGCTTTAGGACCCTCAAGAACTAATCCCACACTTCAAACAACTTTCCCTTGGGTCCCACTGAAGTGTTGACCAACTTAAGATTCAGTTGCTCTCATGCTATAGGCATGGCAGTGTTCAGAAACCCAGAACCACTCTCACAGGATTGTTTGCTAATGTCCAAAGACTCATCTTGCCAGTTCTGTGCTAGTGTCCCTAAGATTTGAGCCACTTTTTAAGGCCCATATCACAAGTCACTACCCATAATGGAATGCTAACTTAGGAGCTGTAAAAGAAAAGGGAAACAATTATGCAAAAGTAATAAGTTAAACAAGACCATAATCAGACCCCTACTAGCCATGACAAGTATTTCGTCAAACATGTCACAATCATGTAATCTGTAGGTGTATCCAACATATTTAAACATAGGGATATTGTACTTAGCTGAGAATTTCTAAGAACCATTGTTCCCTCATTTCATTTGTTGCATTACAATCTATTAGACCATGAATACATTATCCATTCATTTACAAGTAAAAACATGTTGAGAGCCATTCTCATGAAAGTACAACCATATAGACCACATATAATCCATCAAAATTCTCATGGAAATACAAGGAGAAATAACCTTTCATGAATGATGCAAAAACAAAACCCAGGATGGGACTTCCACGTTCCACCTGACCATTGAATGATTGAGCCAAATCTCTTTTTAGCTATTCACCCCCATGCCATATTCCAAGCATGAATGTGGGACTCAAACCAAAAGAACAAACCAGGGCATATGGAGGCTAAACCACCTCACTCTCATCAATAAAAACCAAGCTTTGTCGTAATCCATCCCAGATCATTAGGCCAACACAATGAACACATCATAACAGGCTTTACATTGATCTCCACCTGATCACTAGGCCAAACAAGCATGGATACCACCAGATTTCTCTACCTACATCATGAGGAATTTTCTTGTCTCCTAGTATCTCAGGCTTTACCACAATTCAAATCTAGATCACTAGGCCCTAAAACCAGACCCACTCTCCAAGCTTTACCACATATCCCAAAGCTGGGATTATTAGTCCCAATGGAGAACAAACCACCTCTTGGATTTACCCTATATCTTGCCATTCACCCGCAAGGATTCCTAGGCCCACCGAGGCAACACAATCATGACTTCACCATAACCCATAGTCTGGCTTAGGGGTCACTAGGCCAATGGATTTATCGCAACCCACAGTCTGGCTCAAGGGTCACTAGGCCAATGGCTTTACCACAACCCACAGGTTGGCTCAGGGGTCACTAGGTCAATGGCTTTACTATGATCCACAATCTGGTTTAGAGACCACTAAGTCATGTGCTATATCATTCAGAGATCCACCCCACTTAGATTTGAATTTATGCGACAATCCAACTCAACCAAAAAATGAGAACCCCATCACACCATGGTTATTCGGAAATGGAAAGGCTAGGCTGAAAACATTGTTACACTTGAAAAAACCCATGCCACAACAACAAAAGAACCACATGCAATACCATGCATTCAAAATATAGCAAGGAAAATACACATGCAAATCGATACTTGCAATGAATCTTGTTGTAGCTGCTTGATCCTGCCTTTCCTTGCTTGATCCTTGCTTCCTCTTGCCTTCTTTGCCTTTCTTGATCCAATGCAAAAATGCTCCAAGAAAATTCTAAGTGTCCAAGAGTGAGAGAGCGAGAAAGAGAATAATGAGAGAGCTCCAAAAATTGACTGACAAAAGGTTACCATCTGATCCTCAGAAGCCTTTTTTTATGAATGAGCCCTCTATTTTCTTAATTTTCCATTATTTTCCTTCATTTTCCTCCTCACATGCAACTTGTGACCTTTGACCTCCATTTTCTGCTAATTTCCATTATTTTCATAAATAAATGTGCCAAAAATGTCAATTTTCCTTTCCAAAGCTTTAGCCATTTCTTATTCCAATTTCCTTAGCCATAATAAACCAAATGAACACCCCCAGGATGTCTTGCCCAACATTCAGCTTGGAATAAGTGTCCCATCAACTGTGATTATTATTTTTAACTTTTATTACATGGAATTTTCACGAGGGTTGTTACAGTTGCTTACTAGGTGTGTCCATGTTTTTGCTTCGATTCATTTTAAAATGATATCTATGCTTCACTATGCCCTTAAAATCACTTCAAAATAATTTTTCAAACAAAAGTTATGCAAAATTTAGAAACAACGCACACATTTTTCTTGCTTTTTAGGAGCTCAATATTGAAACTATTATATCTTTGTAATTTAGGCTCTTTGAGGTCTAAAATTTCGTATTGTGGTGGCCCTCTAAGTCTTATTTTCAATGCCATAAGTCATACCAAGATCAAATTCTTCAAGAAAGGGTTATGCCTAATCTCCCACGATGATCTAATTATCAATAGGATCAATTGAGTGAACTTGGAGAGCCATGTGTCCTTGTTTCCACCTTTAGCCCTTAAAATTATACAAGAAATATTACAGTCCATTCACTTCTAGTCACATTTTACGAAATTCAAATTCGATGCTCAAAGAGAAAGTTATAACGATTTTCCCTAGGTCGTCTATTTGTGATTGAATTTTGGAGCCTGCAAAAACCCTAACTTCGTCATATCATATCTCCGAAAATTGAACCAAGATTTGAAATTTGTACACAAATTTCATTAATATTTTGATTCCATTTGGTTGCAATTTCAGCTTTTGAAGCCTCATATAAAAAAACTATAGTGAAAATTCTAAGATGGCCTAATTGAAGAAGCAAAACCCTAAAATCCAAAGCTCTAATACCAAATGTTATGCAACCAACTCACAAAATAGATGAAAAGATAGATCAACGACTTAAAATTTAATCTCTTTTAGGGGGAAACCTCCTTTACATTACATAAATGAACAATTCTTTGGGTATACAAATGAATAGACCTCCTTTCTATATATAGGACTCTAAGGGGTCACGACATAATTAGAGCCTCCATAACAATAATAATGTAACGAGACAATAATAACAATAGTGGAATTCTATGGGGCATAACAATAACAATAACCCGGATGCGGGTGTTAATGCTTGATTAGAAGTGCCATTACACCCCACGCTCAAGCCACATGTCTTCACGCTATCGCTAGGTGGTTTCCATGGATTTCGAACGGGTTCTGGGTGCCAGTACCTCCAGGTGCATTAAAGGTCCTTCAAGACAGGGGCATTCTCAAGGTTCAGCTGCCAGAGCATTAATCATGGTGCATACATACCGTTGTTCAGGAATGCGAGCCGGCACAGGTTTTAATCCTTTGATGGTTCAGGGAATTGTTAAGCAGGGAAACTCTGCAAGTGAAATTCCCATCTGCGTAGACATTTCTCGCCCAGTTTTCAGGAGGACTGTGCACATAGCTCAGACGAATGTGCAGGGGATTATCCGGCAGCAAACGCTTCAAAGCAACTTCCATAAAGGCATTTGCAGAAATCGCAGCAGGTATAGATCAGTTAAGTTTTGTTCGCACAGTTGTGTAGAGGTCATCACACTCCTCATGGCTCCTCGAGCTGGTCATAAGACGCCTCGCAGGGGTGGTCATTCCAGTCAGTCCAACGGCCTTAGACAGAGCGGACAACCCAGCCCGAAGAGGATTTCTCCCTTAGCGTGTGCTTCGCCTCCCTCAGGTGCCTCGACGCATTCCGAGGATTTGGATAACACAGTTCAGATTGTAACTCTTTGCTACCATCGCCGGACGAATAAACCAGTGGTCAGGGCCCGCATTACAGTCATCTTCGACGAGGAGGATGAGGCGGAGGACAGTAGCAATAAGGATTTGGGGGAGAAGATGCCCACCACCTCCGAAAATTCATCCAAGGCCCAGGATACCTCCTACAATCCAGAAGTTAAGAGCAGAATTGAGGAGGATAGCACTGACGTCTACTCGGCAGAGCAGGAGGAAGCTGCCAAAGAACTCCGCAGTCTCAAACGGAAAGAACCTATGGTCTCTGCTGAAGGAATTATGAAGGCTCATATGGATACCCCTGGCAGTGGCTTGAAAATTGAGGAAGAGGAAGACTCTCTGGATTATAAACTATACCTCAAGCTGCCTCCTGGTTATGACAGTATCGAGGACGTTCCAGATGGAGTAGAAGTTTCTTGGGAGCCAGACCCGGTCCAGGCAGCTGAAGAACGGAAGCAGAGAGTGATGACTCGCGAAGCTGAGGCGAAGAAGTTCAATAGCAAATGACTACAGACAACTCTGGGGTAAGCCTGTACTCAGGCGAACCGCTTCCTTTTTGTCTTTTGTTATGTCCAGGCTTGATAGTATGCAATCTCTGAAGTTTAGCTGCCTTGTAAACTCGGTCTACTGTAACAGATCTCGTGGTCTGGTCTTACTAGTGGTTTTTGTCTGTCTCAGTCATGTATGATTTGTCCAGGTTGGACAAGTTCCAGTTCAAGACATTTCTTTTTGGGTTTTTGTTTTCTCTGGCTCTTGCAAGCAGAAATACCAGTTGTAATGAGAAATTCCTTGACAGAGAGCTGATCAATAGCTCTCAGAGGTGTATACCTCTTGTAAATATTTTTTATCTTTTTTAATACAATAGTTCAGTCTTTACATAGCAAAAAATAACAATAACAATATGGGGGCTACATGGGAACAACAATAACAATAGGGGGCTACACTAACAATAAAAATAAAGGGGCTACACTAGTATTTTAGGGACCTAACAAATGATAACGATAACCACAAGAATTAAAGGATCATATATTGAGGTAGACATGAAATAGCAACGATACATTATGAGAAGGTTTTTGACAAGCATGGAGCACAATTAAAAATTTAATTATTTGATAACCTCTTGAATTATAAAGTGTTATACATATAATGTAATGATACAATCTCTCAAAGAGAAGCATTAATAATGGCATTCAAAGAATATGCATTTAAAATATTTGTAAAACCTAGAAAATTGCATGTAACTACATATCATTGTCATCCATCTCACATCATAAAAAAATTGGATGAATTCATGTGTGCATAATTAGCTCACCTTATCATAAAAGAAATAACTTCTCACAATCACAACATTTTTTTTTTTCCATAAAAGAGATCTTTAAGAGAATTAGAAATTATAAATAATCATAGTAATATGCAGAGTTAAATTACACATGATTTATCTTGGAAAATCATTATATAAAAAACTAATCAATAGATTTACTATTTCCTTAATCCATATTTTCCAAGCTAATCAAGTGAGACTTATGACAAATTAATTCTACTATTTTAAGCTACTGACAAATTACTTTTAGAAAAAATTGTGTATCTACATTCTACATGGTTGTTTCTAGAAGTAATTTGTCAGCAATATGATCTTCAAAAGTGAAAACCTCCATAATAAAAATTTGTTTTTGATTGTATTGTTGTTATCTCGACACTTATAACACCATTCTCTCACCTTCCCATTACTTTGATATTTACATCAAACTGTATGTTTTCTTATCATGATCAATGCCATTATTTTCGCTCGCATCATCTTTCTAAATCAATACCATGTGGGTCATCACCCCTTTCCAAATCAATGACTAGTCCATGTTGCACCTCATTCATTGCTCCAAACCCACAATATGACTTAATATACAAGGTTGGATCGATCTTATCACCACATTTAGTGCTTCAACACTTGTTGTGATATTTAGGGTGTTACACAACTAAGATCTCACTAGCTACTCCTCAGTTGCTTTTGCCAATAACAAAAGCTCACTTGGAGTGTAGGCCTAACCTTGCTTGGATACCAAATGAAAGAGAAAAATATGCAAGAGAAATAATAAATCATAGAAACGTGTGCACATAAATCACACGTGATTTGTCCTGGAAAACTAGCTATTATATTTATTATTCCATTGACCAAACCCAACCAAGTTGGCCATCCTTCACAGCTAACCTCTTGGCACATTAAAATTGAGTATCCTTAGTCCTTTTAAAGGCTTCACTACATGTAATCTATGGATCACCAATACCATGTTCTCAAAACCACGATTTTTGGCATAACAACCTTGACTCTTTCATAAAGTCAAGTTTAACCTAATAATATCTTATTAAAGTATGACTTGGCAGGTGTTTCCATGATGGAAATTTGGGGGCTATAATGGAAAATGCAAGTCAAGGAGGGTCATAACTCTTTGATCATATGACATGTCTAGACATTACAAAGGTGGACATCCTATATATGTGGTTGAAAGACACAAGAAGTCGACAACATCTCTAAATCTTGTGAGTTTGTTTTAACCTTTTGAATATAAACTATGTAAAATATTTTAAAATGTCAATTTTTTAAGTAGATGCTCCACTCATCGCTAAGGACATGGGGTAAAGGATATAAGGAGTAAAAATTCAAAAATGAATGTCGAGGAATGAGAAGGAAAGTAAAAAAAAGACATTATGAAATAACAAATGATTAACTAAAATTAAATTAAGCATATTAAATTCAATAATAATTGCAAATAAAAAATTAGAGGATAGATGCCAACCTTTTATATATACATACATATAAGTATAAAAGAGAAGGGAGAAAACTAGTAAAACAAAATAAGTTAAGAATAATCAAGACAAAAAGAAGATAAACATATAAAAATGAAAATGATAGCAAACTAAAACATTGAAAAAACAAAACAAAAAAGGAATAACAAACAAAAAAAACCAAAAAAAAAAAAAA
>APFE030897696.1:12478-30385 GCA_000404065.3 Pinus taeda | reverse complement strand
AGTCTCTTTTTGCACTAACAATTTGTTTGCAAGTGTTTTCTGTGTTTTCAAGGGATAGGTTGCCAGCTCTATTGGAGTGTGAGGACTTCTTCGGCAGGAATAGTCACCTCCAAGGATATCAAGGGTCCCGCAAGTTGTTCAAGCCAGCAACCTCATAAGACATCAAAAAGATCTATTTCAGAGGAGGTTTCCTGAGCCCTTGCTTGTTTTCTATCTTGAAAAATTATTGCAAATTGTATTCTTTTATTTGAAAGCATTTGTCTTCATCATGAAAAATATAAAATAAAATAAAAAATATTTTTTGCCAGATTCAGTTGTTTTCATGTTATAGCTTTTACGCTGAGATCTGAAGTTTTCAAGTCGAGATACGAATATGATATCTAGTTAATGGTTTATAATTCGTGGTGGTTTGATGCATTCATCTTTTTTAAATCTTCAGTTGCTGGATATCATTTGGGTCATTCTAAGAGCACTGTGATCTAGCTGATGACAAATGATTGCTGTTCACGTTTCATGTTTCTACATCATTTAACAAGTAATCATCTTAATAATGATCTCTCAAGGCACTGGTCTGCTAACTAATCAAATCATTTTAGTGCTTATCTTAATCGTGTCTCGTGTCTCCCAACCAACTGGTCGACAGTTGGTTTTCATCATCTCTCAGGGTCTACCCCCCTTAGCCGCCGGAGACAGGCTTAAACGGAGGGATCGGGGATCAGAGTGACAGCCCCCGGTCTGAGCGTTGTCGTGCCAATCTGCGCGACAACAGGTACCTACCTGTGCCCTTGTGGTCGATGATGCCTCCAACTCTCTGCTTCGGTTACCAAAAGACCGAATCCACCCAGCCAAATTGAGCAGAACCTGGCTACTCAATCCAGTAAGCTTCTTAGCTCAAGCTGACTATTCCCCCGTGCCCAGAACCTCAGAACAATTTAGGCTCTTCCTGTGGATGATTTCCGTAGACGATGTTCCTCCTCCTTCAGATTTTCTTCCCTCTGACCCCCTTCTAAATCTCCTTTCCATGGTTTTTATCCAGTTTCTTGGCAGTGGCTACTCTTCCAGCAGCAGCCCGCCGCTTAGTTTGTTGGTGACAACCTCCCATGTCACGTATCATCTCCCATATTTCTTTTAAAGGTCACGTATATATATATATTTTATGATTTAATAAATCACATTATGTTTTATTAAAGTACTCCTTTTCATATAAAGATTATAACATTATACTAAGTACCCCTTTTAATTAATTTCTTATATATATTTTTAATTATTTAATTATTTTATTAATATAATTTTTATTAATAATTTGAAATATATAATTTATGTAGCCCTCTTTTAATATTTACCCATACATTAAGCAATATGGGTGTTGATGGATGAGTAGAACCTCTATTCGAAGAAGTGTCATTGTATTTAGTACTTACGGTTAATTTAGTATATAAATACTAGTGCGGTGTATGCGACACATGCATATGTAGCTATCATATGCATGCATCGTATGCCTGCTATTATTCTTGCGTTCTCTATATTCATAGATAGGTCGATACAACTTCTATCACAGCAAAACAAACTTCAGCCTTTTTTACAATAGTGACAATCCTCTCCTTCACACGTGTGAGAGGAGATCAACCCTAAAATAGTCCCAAAAACAAATTTGATGACCTCGCTGCTCCTTTCCTTCACTTTGCTGGTTATAGGGCTTTTATTTGATGACCTTCGCAATTTAGACTTCAAATTTCCTTCACCGACATTCTCTGTCTCAAATGAAAACTGAACAACCCTATTTATAGTTGTTGTAGCCTGTAATAAACCGACTTGAAGAGGGTGAGAAGACATGTCTGTTGGAGGAGTTTATTAATTCAATCTTTGAAGCCGACTTGCAAGAGAGGTCTTGTGCTTGTCTTGGAGTGCTTCTATACTTATTTAATGACTCATACAATTGTGTAACATGCCCAAGAAGGGTCCTTCATACATGACATAAACTCAAATTGACTTTTCTGACTAGATGACAAATTCTAAAGGCTCACAATGGGAGCCATCACTAAAAATAAAATTCCTTGTTCATGAAAACCACGAGACAAGCATTATAATAATAATTTTATTTTTCTTCTTTATGCCAATTACATAAAATCACATTTACACGTCATTATGAAGACCAAACCTAGTTACACTTTTCAACACTAGACACCAACGTAGTGTTGGGTGTCCAATGGTTGTACTCATCGAGGAGGGTCACCACTAATTCGCAGAAGTTAGAGATGGAGTTTACAGGCCCAAATGGGAAGTTGGTAATGTTGAGGGGAATGCACTCTTATCCACCCCAGACAGTCTCCGCTCACAAGATGGAGGCAGATCTGCAACATGGGTATATAGAGTGGGAAATGGAGATGAGGATCTCAGAGGCAGGGGCTCCGATACAGCCTGTGCATCCATACATAATAGCCTTGTTGGAGAGGCACCAAGGCGTTTTTGGGGAGATCCCACCAAGCAGACCACCAGATCGTGGGTTCGAGCACACCATTGAATTGAAGGGAGTGAATGCGGTCATCACTACTCCGTATAGGCACCCCAAAGCCTATCATGACAAGATAGGGAGGGCCATTCAGGAGCTATTGAGGTTGGGGCACATCAGGCCTAGCTCGAGTCCCTCGAGTCCCTTTGTTTCTTCCGTGGTACTGGTGAAGAAGAAGGATTGGACAATACACATGTGCATCAACTATAGGGCCCTCAATAAGAGGACATTGAAAAATCAATACACTATCCTGCTCATTGATGAGTTGATGGACGAGCTTAGAGGGGCAAAATAATTCTCTAAGATAGATCTGCACTGGAGGTATCACCAGATGTGAAAATTTCTAAATAGAAATCTAACTGCAGTGACTGATATTATTTCTTCTATTATTAATTCAGAAATAAGTTATTCATAGTGTTTCTACAACAAATATCGAAATAAATTCTACTGCAGCCTTAACAATTAAAATACCACGGAAAGTAAATGCAAGGAAAAATACTAGCACAAGTATAATCACAATGACAATTGTCCCCAGAAAAACCATTGCAGTAGATGAGGGTTTCTTTATTAATCTTCAACAAAAATCTCATTTACAAGATACAATTAGCAAAGTAGAAGAAGAATCTTTGTGAGAAATTTAATGACAGTTCTCTTACAATTCCCAGTGAGATTCTGATCTAGGAGAGGACATGCTGGCCCCTCTGCGTCTCACTGCATCAGCTTCTGTGCGAGGATTACGTAGTCCCAGCGTCAGCCTCTGCATTGTCCCTTCTCTGCTCTGTGTCTTTTGCTCTTGTACTCGTGACTGATGCTGCTACCCTCTCTCCTCCTCACCTACAACTCTCCCTTTGAATCGATTTCCTCTTTCCAAACTTCGCCTAGTGAGAAAATCGATTTTACTTGGGTAACTGGGTATCTACCTAGTGTGTCTTCCAAATGCCCATCAAAGTCCTTCTTATAATCCTCCAGTTGAGAACCAATGACCCAGATTAGATACTAATCAATGGTTCAGATCATTTGGACTCAATCTTCGACTTCTTCTAGAAGTTTCACTCACAGTTAGATTAATACCCTTTAATTATTTTAATTTCCTAAGATTAGACTTAGGGTCCCATTAAAAATAATTAATTATTTAAAAAAAACAGTCTTCGGTTGGAATTTCCCTAAACGATTTCTGGGTATTGTGGAATACATGAGTACAAACCTCCTTGCAAATTTTGTGACTTAGAGCACATCCGATGCTATCAAAAATCAACACTCCTTCTTGGCGAGGAATGTGCTCTAGCAATGCTCCCTACTGAAGTATCACTCTGTTCTGTAACATCTCCCTTTGTGCTTTTGATGTCGACATCACTGCCCACCAACTACTGTGCAAATGTTGCATCCGTACTGCTGCTGACCCTGCCACTGCCAACACTGCATCTGTATTGCAACTTTCTGCCACTACAACTGAGAAACTATCTGTTTCTGCTACTGAAACGGATTCTCTACCATACCCATCTACTCCATGAACTGGATGAACTTAGCTCTTCCTAGAGCTTTTGTGAGTATATCTGCTACCTAATTTCCCGTGGAGACATACTGCAACTGTATTGCCTCACGCTAAACACAGCCTCTGATAAAGTGACATCTGATATCAATGTGTTTTGATCGATTAGGAAACACTGAATTCTTAGTGAGTTTAATACAACTTCGATTATCGCAAAAAATACTAGTCGCCTCCATCCTTTTCTTGAACAAACTCACAAGTAGTTTTCTAAGCCGTATAGCTTTGTACGTCGCTGTCCTGGCTACCATATATTCTGCTTCTATTGAGCTTAGAGCTACCGACTTCTACTTCTCGCTGCACCAAGAGAACATTCTTGATCCAACACTAAAGCAATACTTGGAGGTACTTTTCCGGTCTACTGAACTACCTGCCTAATCTGCATCTGTGAATCCATTCAATCTGACGTCATCTTCTCGAGTGTATTTCAACCCATATCCGATTGTTCCATGCACATATCTAAGAATGTGCCTAGCTGCTGCCCAATGCACCCTTTTCGGTTCCACCATGAACTGACTAAGGGTGTTGACACCAAAGCATATGTCTGGCCTAGTGTAGACCAAATACATGAGCGACCCAATGAGTTTTCTGTACAAGGTGGGGTCCACCTCCTTGTCTCTTGATGCATCTATTTTCTTCTAGTTGGTGATCATGAGCATAGCCATGGGCCGATAATCTTGCATTTTGAATCTCTTTAGAATCTCTGTAGCATATCTTCCTTGTCCAAGGAAAATCTCCCCATCTTTCTGCCACACTGGAAAATAATGCATCAACCCCATATCCTTCATGTCGAATTCTACTTCAAGATTCTTCTTGCTGTCCTTTATGAACCTAGATGACTCTGCTAGAAACAAGTCATCCACATATAATACCAAAATAAGTGGCTCATTCTCCACCATTAGATAGTAGAGATTGGGATCAACATCACTCTTGACGAATCCCAACTGCTGCAAGTAACTATCAATCTGACCATACCATGCTTTGGGTGCCTGCTTGAGCCCATACAGGGCTTTCTTTAACCTACATACATGAGTTCTCTTTTCATGAGTTTCGAAGCCTTCAGGCTGTTCTATATACACCTCTTCTTCTATCACCCCATTCAAGAATGTTGTGTTGACATCCATCTGGTGAATCTCCCATCCCATTTGAGCTGCTAGGGATATAATGGATCTGATAGAGGTATATCTGGCTACTGGGGTGAATGTCTCTTCATAGTCTATTCCTTCTTTTTGTGCGTACCCCTTTGCTATGAACCTAGCCTTGTACTTCTCTATACTGCCATCTGCTACACACTTGATCTTGTAGATCCAACTTGATCCTACAACTGATCTATCCTCTGGCCTAGGTACCACTTCCTGAAACATCATTCGTCATGATAGAACTATACTCTTCTACCATGACATCCACCCATACTTGGTGTTGTACGAATTCCTAAAAGCTAGAGGGTTCTTCAACTTGTGCTACCAAGGCTTGGTACCTATCAAGTTGTCTACGTTGCCTCTTCTCGGTTCTAGGAGCTATGACAAACTCCTCTGTGTCTCTCAATGACTGTCGTACTTCTCTATTGGTTCTGCCACTGGTGGTGGGAGGCTCGATCAAATCCCCCTCCTGTCTGCCATTCCCCCTGCTGAGAATACTTGGATTTCCTTCTTCTGAGGAAATACTAGTACTTGTCACTATGATAGTTCTAGGTGTCTATCCTCTTGCTTGTCCTCCTTGCTGCTGCTGGACTAAAGGAATATCTACTTACTGATCTTCTGCTGGCATCTCTCGAGATTTCTTGAAAGCTCTATCCTCCATGAACTTCGCATCCCATCTTACTACAATCTTCCTCCTACTAGGAATTTAGATTCTGTATGCCTTCGAGGTCTTGCTATATCCTATGAGGTACCCCTTTTTTGTAGTCTAATCCAGTTTACTACGTTTCTTGTCTAGAATGTGACAATATGCCACACTTCCGAATATTCTGAGATGATTGACTTCCGACTTCTTGCCTGTGAAGACACCTTCCGGTGTTTTCTTCCCCAAGGCTCTATGAGGAGTTCTATTCTGGATATACACCGTTGTTTTGCAAGTTTTTTCCCATAAGAATCTAGGCAAATCTTGATCATACAACATAGACTTTGCTGCCCCAAAAATAGTTCTATTCTTATGCTCTGCTACTCCATTCTCCTCCGGATTATATGGAGCTGTCCATTCTCTTTTGATGCCCTCTTTTGCGCAGAAATCTATGAAGTCTTTGTCTATATATTCTCCACCATTGTTTGAATGCAATACCTTTATATTTTTCCCTGTCATGTTCTCAACGAGAGCCTTAAACTCTCTGAATCGATCAAAGACCTCATCCTTGGTCTTTAAGAAATAGATCCAGGTTTTTCTAGAGCGATCATCAATAAAGGTGACAAAGTATTCACCACCACTAAGAGCTCTTATGGACATTGAACCACATATATCTAAGTGTATCAATCCCAGTACACCCTCTGCTCTATTTTTTACTCTTGGAAAAAGCTGCTTTAACGTACTTCCCTAGTACACATCCTTTGCATATATCATCATGCTCAGTACTAATAAATGGAATTCTTGTAATAGTCTCTCTGAGAATCCTCAGTGCTCCATGGTGTAAGTGTCCCATGCGCCTGTGCCATAGCTCATTCAGTTCCTTTTCACCATTAAGATTGTTGCCTATTAGAGCCATTGGAGACTCGCGTTGCAACCTATACAGTCTGTTGCTTCGAGCTCCAATTTATATCTACTTCTTCCAGCTTGGATGTTTGACATATAATTTCTTTCCAATGAAGTATAGATCGTATCCCTTGTCCTGTAATTGGGACATTGAAATCAGATTCATTCCTAACCCGGGCACATGAAAAACTTTAGTGGCTCAAATGCTGGTTCCTGCTTCTGTCTGAAATGCTATGGTGCCTCTCCCTACTGGAGTACACTTCGTTCTGTTTGCCATAGTAATCTGGAAGTCCATTTGCTCTTCTTGATAGTTCAAGAAATATTCTCGTACTCCAGTCATATGGGCTAAAGCCCCACTATCAATGTACCAAACATTTGCTGATGTTGAACTTGTCAAGCATGTGAATTCTTCTTCTAATCTAGAAGATAATCCAGAGACATATTGATTTTCCATCCTTTGTGCTATTTTCCTATCGATTTCTGACGCTTTTCTGCCCCAACAATTGCTGCAAAATATTTGCGTCCTAGCTGAAGATCTGCTCTGCAACGAAAAATATGCTGCTCCCTTTTGCCTTTGGTGAGCTTCGATTCGGAGATCGAATTTCTCTATCGACTCACTCAGAGAAATTGATTTCTCCTTAAAACTTCATCCTCCTTAGCCTTCAAACTGCACTGCCTCTGGGGTTTCAAATTGCTGCCTTTGCAGTAATTTCGAAATCCTTTTCCTCTCTGCTTCTGAGCTCTTCTACTTACGATCTGTGCTTCAATACCATGTGAAAATTTCTAGATAGAAATCCAACTGCAGTGACTAATATTATTTCTTTTACTTATTGATTTAGAAATAAGTTATTCATAGTGTTTCTATGGCAAATATTGAAATAAATTCTACTGCAGCCTTCATAATTAAAATATTGCGGAAAGTAAATGCAAGGAGAAATACTAGAACAAGTATCATCACAATGACACAATTATTTTTGGACAATTGTCCCCGACAAATCTTAATGCGGGAAAACCAGTGCAACAGATGAGGGTTTCTTTATTAATCTTCAGCAAAAATCTCATGTACAATATACAACCAATAGTGCAGAAGAGGAATCTCTGTGAGAAATTTACTGACAGTTCTCTCATACTTCCCGGCGAGATTCTGATCCAGGAGAGGACCTGTTGCTCCCCCAGCGTTTCATTGCGTCAGCTTCTGCGTGAGGACTGCGCAGTCCCAACGTCAGCCTTTGCGTTGTCCCTTTGCATCACAGCCTCTGCGTCACAACCACTGCGCTGTCCCTTCTCTGCTCTGTGTCTTCTGCTCTTGCACTCCCGACTGATGCTGCTACCCTCTCTCTCCTCCTCACATGTAACTGTCCCTCTGAATCGATTTCCTCTTTCCGAAATTCGACTAGTGAGAAAATTGATTTTACTCGGGTAACTGAGTATCTGCCTGGTGTGTCTTACAAATCCCATCAAAATCCTTCATATAATCCTCCAGTTGAGAACTAACGACCCTGATTAGATTCTAATCAATGGTTCAGATCATTTGGACTCGATCTTCGTCTTCTTCTAGAAGTTTCACCCACAGTTAGATTAATACCCTTTAATTATTTTAATTTCCTAAGTTTAGACTTAAGGTTCCATTAAAAATAATTAATTATTTTAATAAAACTGTCTCCGGATGGAATTTCTCAAAACGATTTCTTGTTATTGTGGAATACATGTGTCCAAGCCTCTCTGCAAATTTTGAGACTTAGAGCACATCCGATGCTACTAGAAATCAACACCAGATCTGGGTGAGGGAGGAGGACATTCCTAAGACTGCCTTTCGTTGCCACTACAGACACTTTGAGTTTTTGGTGATGCCCTTTGGGTTAACCAATGCTCCAGCTACATTCCAGTCTTGTATGAACCACGTGTTTCGTGGGTAGTTGTGATGCTTTATCCTTGTCTTCTTTGACGACATACTCATCTTTAGCCGGACTTGGGAGGAGCACCTTCAGAACTTGGAGGTAGTACTTCGCATATTAGAGGAGCAACAACTATATGCGAAGATGTCCAAATGTGAATTTGGACTGACATAGATGTTGTACCTTGGACATGTGATTAGGGAGGATGGAATGAAGGTACACTAGGAGAAGATCAAGGCCATCCTGGATTGGCCCACACCTAGGAATGTAACTGAGTTGATAGTGTTCCTGGGCATTTTCACTTACTACAGGAGGTCCGTGAGAGGATTCTCACAGCTTGCAACACCCCTCACCGATTTGACAAAGAAGGGGGTTTTTGAGTTGATGTAGGTAGTACAGGAGGCCTTTGAGCGCCTCAAGAAAGTTATGAGTAGCTATCCTATTTTGGCTTTTTCGGATTTCACACGACCATTTGTACTGGAGTGTGATGCTTCTAGTGAGGGAGTTGGGGTTGTGTTGACACAGGGAGGCAATCCTATTGCATTGGAGAGCAGAAAACTGCTACCCCACGAGTGGTTGTACTCTGTCTATGACAAAGAGATGCTGGCTGTGATGCATACGCTAGCCAAGTTCAGGCAGTGTCTGGTGGGAAACCAGTTCAAGGTAAAGACTGATCATAATAGTGTTCGATTTTTCTTGGAGCAACAACCATTGGAGGAGAGGCAATAGAAGTGGGTGAGTAAAATCCAGGCCTATGACTTTGAGATTGAGTATGTTAAGGGCTAGCACAACATAGTAGCATATGCACTTTTCGGAGGCCTGCAGTACCATCTTTGATGGACATTACTCATGACTGGAAGGCTTAGCTTTTGGTTGAGTACTCCAAAGAGAGGCAAGCTTGTGAGATATTGGATGGTACACACAGGAATGATCAGTTTCGGGTGATGGATGACGTGGTCTACTACAAGGATGGAATATACTTGGTGCCAGGATCTCAGCTCAAGGAGAGGATTATGCAGGTAGCCCATGATTCCTCTCTAGCAAGGCACCTTGGGTTCCTTAAGACATATCGTGCCATCAAGGAGAGGTTCTCATGGTGGAGACTCAAGGGAGACGTACTGAGTCCCATGCAGGAGTGCGTAGTCTGTCAGAGGAACAAGGTGGAGCTGTCACATCCCGCAGGTTTACTACAACCGCTTCCCATTCCGAAGAGGACGTGGGAGAGCGTGTCCATGGACTTTATCACGGGGCTTCCAGCTGCACAAGGGCGAGATTGTATTTAAGTTGTGGTCGACAGATTGACCAAGTTCGCCCATTTCTTCCCCATCTCATCGAGATCTTCAGCCTCCCAGGTGGCCGAGTTGTTCTTTCGGGAGGTCTTCCGATTACATGGTCTTCCCAAGGCCACTGTTAGTGATAGGGACAATAGATTCATGGGGGCTTTCTGGAAGGAGTTGTTTCGGTTGGTGGGGACAGAGCTTATGCCCATTGCTAGCTACTATCCATGCATGGGCAGACCGAGATCATGAACAAGTGGTTGGAAGGGTACCTATTTAGTTATGTGACGTGGCAACCTAGAGCGTGGGTGAAGTGGCTTCATCTAGGAGAGTTCTGCTACAACACCACTTATCACATGTCGATTGGTATGTCCCCTTTTCGAGCACTCTATGGTTATGATGCACTTTCTTTTTATGATATGATGTTTGAAGATAGCAGGGCCCCAGGGGAAAAGGATTATATTCAAGAGAGCCAGGAGATTCTCCGAGCTCTCGAGAATAACTTGCAGGTGGTTCAGAATTAACAAAATATATATGATGATAGGCATAGGGTGGAGAGACAGTTTGAGGTGGGGTACATGGTCTACCTACGCTTGCAGCTCTACAGATAGTCTTCGCTATAGTAGAAGGGGGCAGAAAATATTTGACCACGATTTTATGGGCTGTATAAGGTGTGTTGGAATTTCTAAGTCTCACGGTTAGAAACCCTTCATGTACTTTCGAATTTATTCCTTCCTACTTGTTCAAATTAATTAACAAGTTATTTACAAAGTAAACACTAAAAATAAACACAAATACATGCTCAACACATTATAGATCATCAACTGAAGGAAACAGAAACCAGCACACAAATGACACCGTTATTTTGGACTAATGTCCCTGGAAAAGCCCAATGCGGGAAAATTGGTGCAACTATCTGAGGGTTTGATTTCTTAAGCAGTTTTACAATACAATCTGGGTGTTAAATCTGGCTCACCCAACAGAGAAAAATGTCGGTAGTAGCACCTCTCAATCTGAGATAGATGTTCTGGATGAAACCCCGGATAAACACTCCGGCAGCTCCTCAACTCCAATCTGCCCCAAGCAACCCCAACGTCAGCCTATTCTGCCCTTTGCGTCAGCTATCCCGGTAGTTCCGGTAGTTCCCAGCAGTTCAGGTTGTTCACAGCAGTTCTGGCTTCTGCCCTCTGCGTTAGCTTTCCCGGCAGTTCCATACAGTTTCGACTGTTCTTGGTAGTTCCAGCTTCTGCCCTCTGCATCAGCGTTCCTGGCTGTTTCGGCAGTTCCCGGCAGTTCTGGCTTTTGCCCTTTGCGTCAGCTTTCACGGTAGTTCCGACTGTTCCCGACAGTTCCGACTTCTACCCTCTGCGTCAGCTTTCCCGGCAGTTCCGACAGTTCCCAACAGTTCGGCTGTTCCCAACAGTTTCGGATTCTGCCCTCTGCGTCCGCTGTTCCATCAGTTTCTGTTGTACCTGGCAGTTCCAGATTCTGCCCTCTGCGTCAGCTTTCCCGGCTACTGCGCTGATCCTCTCGGCACTATCTCTGCCTCTTTGCTTCTGTATTCATTGCCCCTCAAATGCAACTCTGATAACTCTCTCTACTTTCTCAGCAAACCCAGCCCCAAAAAGTCGAAATCTTGATCTCTTGGTGTGTTCTCCAAGTGACCCTGAAGCCTCCTCTTATACTTTTCTCATTGACAGATCAATGGTTGAGATTAAGTCCCTAATCAACGGCTAGGATTAGATCTGGCTTGATCCATGACTTTTGGACCATTCTAACACAGTTTTATATTAATTCACATTAATATTTTAATTTCCTTAAGTTTAAACTTAGGGACTCCATTAAAAATATTAATTATTTTAATATCTCCCAAACTGTTTAGAATCTGCTTAAACCGTTTCTGGGTATTGGAGATCTCATGTGCCTTAGCCTCTTCACCAAATTTCGTGGCTAGAGCACATATGATGCTACCCCAAATCAACAAGGTGATTAAGAGGGTCGGGGAGGTAGCTTATGAGCTGGAGCTACCTTCAGAGAGTCGGATTCACAACGTGTTCCACATCTCATGCCTTAAAAAGGCGTTGGGACAACAGGTTACAACATCGACTGAGTTACGTCCACTAGATGATGAGGGGCACTTAGTTTTGACACCAAAGTGCATACTCGAGACTTGAGATAGGAGGCTGAGGAACCAGGTCATCAAGGAGCATTTGGTCAAATGGAAAGATTTGGCAAAAGAGGATGCCACATGGGAGAGTGAGTAGATCTTACAACATCCAACTCTACAGTTGCTTAGGGACAAGCAACATTTGGGAGGGGAGCACTGTAATGCCCCTTCCTAAATATTTTACTAAAGGGAAAACCCAATTTTGTTAATTGTCATTTTGGGGCCTAGAGTAATTGTTGGAGAGGCACCTAGTAAAAGTGGGTTGAAATCTTTTTATTTTTTAATGGAATGTGGGGACCACTTTCGATCAAAATACACACCACTTGGTAAAGAAGTTCGAAATGCTTAGAGGAGGTTGAAATTATTGGAGGGACCCACATTGTGAAAATTTCTGAATCCATACATCAGAAACCCCTACTACAATTACTGGTTTAACATCTCCTACTTGTTCTTTGCATTAACAAGTTATTTAATTACATAAATATCGATGTAAAACACTATTGCAGCCTACACATACATACATATCATGAATTGAAATACACTGAGACAATCACACAAGGGACACCGTTATTTTTGGACAATTGTCCCTAGAAAAACCTAATTCAGGAAATCCAATGCAGCATATAGAGGGTTTGTATTATTAAGCAGATTCTTGAATACAACTAGGGTGCCAGATATGGCTCACATAATAGAGAAAAAATCCTGGGAGAAGTACCTCTATTCGGAGACAGATATTCCGACAAATTCAATAATTGGATGATCAAACCCCACAGATGACCCGGTTGTTCCCAGTGTTGGGCAACGATGGCTGCTCCAAGTTCTACACTGGAACTGCGTCACCTCTTCTAGGAGCTGTGTCACCCCCACAATGAGCCTCCCTTGCTCAGAAAGTCGATTTGCTGAACTGCTCCCTCTCTACCCCACAGAATCTCTCTAGCGCTGCCTCTAAGGGCCTGCGTCAGCCCCTACGGCCTTTGTGTCACCCTCTCTGGGACTGTGCTGTCTCTCTCGGTGCTGCTCTATGGCCTTGGACTGAAGTTCCCTTGTCGAACTGCCCCTCACTGCAACTCAGATCACTAGCTCGATTTTCTCAGGAAACCTCGCCCCAAAAAAATCGAATTCTTTGATCAATTCGGTGTGTCTCCAACTGACCCTCAAGCCTCCTCTTATACTTTTCCTGTTGATGAATCAATGGCCGTGATCTAATCTCTAATCAATGGCTAAGATTAAAACAACTTGATCCTTGTCATTTAGAACCTTTTCACCCATATTTTTATTAATACACATTAATATTTTTATTTCCAAAGTTTAGACTTAGGAACCTATTAAAAATATTAATTATTTTAATAACTCCTCATCCGATTGGAATCTCTCAAAATGATTTTTGGGTTCTGGAGATCTCATGTGTTCTAGCCCCTCCACAAAATTTCGGAGCTAGAGCACATGTGATGCTACCCAAAATCAGCACTCCCTCTTAGCGAGGAATGTGCTCTAGTAACACTTCTCAATAGAAGTACTGCACTGATCCACTGCATTAGTCCTTTATGCTGTTGATGCTCGGCCTGATGCCGTTCATTCACTACACTGCGGCCTCCTTTATTCCCGCCCATGACTCTACCACTGTCACTACTACATTTGTACTGCAACTCCCTCTCAATATGCTGCATCATGCTGCCCATAGCAATGCCACTACTAACTGTTGCACTGCAACTTAGTTGTTGAGAAGTAAGCAACTGAAACTTCACCCAACACTGACATGCTGGTCAGTAGGATGCCTTGTGATGTTGAAGCTACCTCTGCTGCTAATCTGTGCTGACCCTCTGCTGCTACTGCGTTGTTGTAATCTTCTCTGTGCCTCTCGCACTGCTGCAACCTCCACTGCACTACTTCAGACTCTAGCACTCTAGCTCTGCCATTGTTGCTCCATCATCCCTCGCACCAACTGACTATCGTCATTCTGCTACTATCATTAAGGGCTCCTGTAGCAATATGTGATCCAAGAGTTTGGGCACCTCAAGGATCCTGCCCACATGTATTCCTCTCGACTACGACTCCATGTCGTCCCACCTCTTCTCCAGAGGCGCATGAGCATTCATGGCACAATCGTCATCCTTGACATCCTTGTCTGCCTTTGCTGGAGCAACCTTTGAGTCAAAACCGCCCCCCTTACCTTTCTTCTTGGGGCATTGAGTGGCATAATGTCCTAGCACCCCACAGTTGAAGCATCTGACCTTGGTAATGTCCTTCTTCTTCCTTTGCTGCCCTTGCTATCCAGCTGATGCGAGAGCTGCATCCTCCTCCTCCTTCTTCTTGACTCCGGCTCCCTTGCCACTACTCCCTGCCTTGGTCAACCTCCTAAGTTCTTATCGAAGAGCTACCCACATCTTCTCCCAACTGGGGAGAGTCGCTCTGCCCAAGATACTTTGGACAAATGTCTCCCAGTCCTCAGTAACTGCATTTAGGGCAGTCCCTACCATGAACTTTGGATCTGATGTAGACCCCACGGAAGTTAGTTGGTCGCGAATCCCTTGCAACCTGAGAAGGAAGGGATCTATCTCCTCTCCTTTCTGCATTTGGTATTGTCTCAGCTGATTTTCTAATAACATCTTTCATTGCATGAAAGAGCCATGGTACAAGGTGGTTAGGGTCTCCCACATCTCTCTTGTTGTGTCCTTCTCAGCAATGTGTGGTACTACATGAGCTTTGACGCCGTCTAGGATCATGCATTTGGCCTTCGCCTGGGCCTCCTCGTACTTCTGTGCCGCATCAACGTCAACTGGAACAGCAACCACTTTTTAGGCATAGTCCTTGATACGATGTTTATCTAGGATTGCCAGGATCCTAGCCTTCCAGATGACAAAATTTGAAGCTCCATCCGTTCTGTCCTAATCCCTAAACCCATCCATTGCCATCTCTGCTAAAAAATAGAACTGGTTCTCTTTTCCCTCTCTTGTTGTCAATCTAGCAAGACTTGGATCTGGATTCCTTGGGCACAAGAAACCCTCTAGGGAACAACTCCTCTCTAGACTCCCTCTGAGTCTTGATTTCCCTTTCTGAAATCCTCCGACCAACTATCGAATCACTCCTCTCCAATCCTCCTTTGTTGTTGCAACCCGAATCTAGATTTCTTGGCTAGAAATTTGTTAAGGCAGTGATTCCCTCTACCTTGGTTGAGTCTGCTTAGACACTGTTCTGCACCAACAGAAACAGTGTCCAACCAACTCCTCAAACCGAAAATCTGCGTAGCTTCCTTAGCCCCATCAACTTGAAGAATTTGAGCCCTTCAGGCTCTGCGCAATCACTACGTGGGCTAGATCAACTCCTCCTGGTCAACTATGTCAATCCTTCCTGGCTGAGAAAGATGACGTGGCTTTGCGCGAGCCTGATTTGCCCCTATCTGCGTCTACCCTGGCCTTGACGGATGACGCAGCTACTGCGTGGGCTCCTCCTAGCTACTGCGTCACCTCCACCTGGCTCAGAGTGCTGACGCAGGCATTGTGTGAGCCTTTGCATCACTTTCTCTGCATTGTGTCACTCCTTCTGCGTCTTTGGCTCTGGAACAACGCTGTCACTTGGGACAACTACTTTTCTGCAGCAAATTCTCTGGATTTCTTGGCTGGTGTCTTCAGTCGCCTATGATTTGCAATCGCCTTTGATACCATGTGAAAATGTCTGAATCTATACATCAGAAACCCCTACTGCAATTACTGGTTTAACATCTCCTACTTGTTCTTTGCATTAACAAGTTATTTAATTACATAATTATCGATGTAAAACACTATTGCAGCCTACACATACATACTGATCATGAACTGAAATGCATTGAGACAATCACACAAGGGACACCATTATTTTGAGACAATCGTCCCTAGAAAAACTCAATTCGGGAAAACCGGTGCAACATATAGAGGGTTTGTATTATTAAGCAAATTCTTGAATACAGACCAGTGCTTCCAGCATAACTAGATTACTTGTCCACTTTAGCCCCAATTTCAAGAGAGTCTACATCCTTAAAGAAGAAGCCAATTCTGGCTGACTTGAGCTACCAATTCTACTATGAGTCCTGTTGCTCTATTTTCCAAAGAACAAAGTGATTTAACTGTAAACGAATGAAATATACAGTGTGTTAATTTTAGAGCTAGATTGTTCTCTACTGTAGATAATTGCAATTTAAAACTTTTTCATCATTTTTACATTATTTTCACCCCATAACACCATATCATCATTTAGCAATTACGTAGATAGAACAATAACATCACAAAACAGTGGAATAGTAAAGAATAATAGAAGAAAAGTATGCACAATAGAGACACTAGGGTTTAAGTTAGAGACCAGGGAAAAACCCCACAAGGGGGAAAACCCAACCAGATTCTTCTTCTATTAGATATTCATCAAATGTTCAGCTGAGATACAAAGTACGATGAGGATTAGACATACTGATGATGAACTGAAATACATTGAGACAATCACACAAGGGACACCGTTATTTTGAGACAATCGTCCCTAGAAAAACTCAATTCGGGAAAACCGGTGCAACATATAGAGGGTTTGTATTATTAAGCAGATTCTTGAATACAACTATGGTGCCAAATATGGCTCACCCAACAGAGAAAAATCCTGGCAGAGTACCTCTATCTGGAGATATATTCTGGCAAATTCAACAACTGGATGATCAAACCCCACAGATGACTCGGTTGTTCCTAGTGTTGGGCAACGATTGCTGCTCCAAGCTCTGTCACCTCTTCCAGGAGATGCGTCATCCCTAGAGAGAGCCTCCCTTGCTCATTGATTTGCTGAACTGCTCTCTCTTTGCCCCACAAAATCTCTCCAACACTGCCTCTAAGGGCTTGCGTCAGCCCCTATGGCTTCGGCGTCACCTGCATCAGCCCCTACGGCCTCTGCGTCACCCTCTCTGGGACTGCGCTGTTTCTCTCGATGCTTCTCTGCCTCTCTGCTATGTATTCTTCAGCCTCGAATTGAAGTTCCCTTGCGAACTGCCCCTCACTGCAACTCAGATCACTGGCTCGATTTTCTCAGGAAACCTCACCCCAGAAAAATCGAACTCTTTAATCAATTCGGTGTGTCTCCAACTGACCCTCAAGCCTCCTCTTATACTTTTTTTGTTGATGAATCAACGACAGTGATATAATCTCTAATCAACGACTAAGATTAAAACAGTTTGATCCTCGTCACTTAGAACCTTCTCACCCATATTTTTATTAATACACATTAATATTTTTATTTTCCTAAGTTTAGACTGAGGAATCCATTAAAAATATTAATTATTTTAATAACTCCTCATTTTGGTGGAATTTCTCCAAATGATTTATGGGTGGAATTTCCACAAAATTTCGGAGCTAGAGCACATCTGATGCTATCCAAAATCAACACATATGAGGCAAAGGACCAACAAATATAAATAAGCTGACGACAACATCATTTGGGGCTTTTGATCATTTGACAAACTACATTGTTGCTCAAGTTGTTCAGCTGAGTCACAAAGTGCTGTTGAGCACCAAAGTTTCCCAAGTGATGCAAGCTAGGCCTGCAAAACCAGGATCTTTAAACTCTCTGCTCATAAACATGCATCTCATCTCTCACCCGATCTTTGATGCCAAAATTTCATACAACGTTCTAACCATAGGTCTTCAATTAAAAACAATAAAGCTAACTGAAGATCACACCAACCATATGCACACAAAAATATATGAGAATAATTAATTAAGAAATAAAATATTTACAAGAGAAATCACGGCCTATTCATGGCCTCTTATTCTTCATACTCACTCATTCTCTCTCACTCTCTCTCTGATCCTCAATGTCCTTGAGGC
>APFE030897696.1:0-12040 GCA_000404065.3 Pinus taeda | reverse complement strand
GATGCTCCTGCATCATACACCCAACCTTAAAATTAATCATGATCTCCTGATCATGTGTTGGGATCTGTGTATGCCTGGATCCCACACCTTATGCTGCAAGTTTCCATTTGCTGCTGCTTTTGTCTGTTGTTCTTCTCCAGGTCTCCACACCTTATGCTGCATCGCTCCAGTGGCTGCACTCTTGCAATCTTCTGTTGTCTTCTTTTTGCTGCTTCTCCTCTTCTGCTTCACTGGTGCTGGTCTCTTCCAAGACTCCTTCATCATCCTCCGCATCATCATTTTAATTTCTTTGTCTAGCAGACTTTCTCCAGCTTCTCCAATAAGACCTGTACTCACAAAACAAGTGTTAGAATAAAAATCATAAGGCTTCAGTGCCTCTTCTGCTGCTATCACTGTTGTCTCAGCTGTCACTATGGATGTTGCTGTCGTTGTCGCAATAGATGTTGCTATCGCTGTCGCCATAGATGTTGCTACCTCCCAAACTTTCTGTCCCTCTGCAACATGCTTTGGCTCATCACCTGCAATTTCATCTGTAACTTCATCTGCAACTTCATCTGCCACTTTTCCCTCTTGTTCACTGCACTGGCCTCTTTCTTCTGCAATCTCCCTGTCATACTGTGGATTCTCCAACCAATATTCTAACAATGCAATCTCTCTGTAGCATCTCTGAAGCACCTCATCATCACCTGCATTCATACATAAACTTTCAGTATCAACTGTTACTTCCTTTATCTGTGCTTCAGACTGATTCACTTCTTCTGTATCCATAAAAACTTCCACTTGTGCTGTAACAGTTTCACAAGATGGCACATCCTCCTCAACACCTGTAATCATGCACAACTCATCAGTGTTAAAACTGCAAGACTTTTTAGTCCTGACAGTTTCCTTCAACAGTTTCCTTTGAACCAATCTGCATGTGGGATTTTCAAATTTCATCTCTGGCACAAGAATTCTAAGTCCCTTTCTCACCAAGGCAATCATAATTTGCCTCAACCTCCTCAGCAATTGTCGCCAAATCACTCTCTTTCCCTTCAGTGGAAAGATCCATTTTCCTTTCTGCTTTTCCTGCTCCTGCAGCCGTTCTTCCAGTACCTGTAATTGTGCTTTTATTTCTGCAATCTTTCTTTCTCGAACTCCTGCAGTCATCTCATCTCTGTGGCTTCTTTTTGAACCTCTGCTTTCTCCTTTATGACTTTTAGTAGTCTTTTCCATCGCCAAAAGTTCTTCACCTATACGTTGCATGAAGCCTCTGCCACAGCAAGCTCTCTTGCTGCCACTTACCTCACCAATCCTTCCCTCTGGATCTGGTCTTTTGGTAATCATAGTTCCTCTGCTGGAACCTTTTGAGCATCCTCCACTGCTCCTGTAGGCTTCCCTCATCTGCAACTTTATTCAACCTCTGTTGAATCTTCAGGTTTTGCCACATTCACTTCTCCTTCTTCCCGCTGAGATTTCTTCACTATTCCTGCAAATCAATACTTATCAGTCCCAAAAATCATCACATGCAATTAACAAAAAAACACTTGAACCTTCAAAAAGAGTTGCTCCTGCTCTGATACCACTTGATGCAAGCTAGGCCTGCAAAACCAGGATCTTTAAACTCTTTGCTCATAAACATGCATCTCATCTCTCACCTGATCTTTGATGCCAAAATTTCATACAACGTTCTAACCATAGGTCTTCAATTAAAAACAATAAAACTAACTGAAGATCACACCAACCATATGCACACAAAAATATATGAGAATAATTAATTAAGAAATAAAATATTTACAAGAGAAATCACGGCCTATTCATGGCCTCTTATTCTTCATACTCACTCATTCTCTCTCACTCTCTCTCTGATCCTCAATGTCCTTGAGGCTACATTATTTATAAAACTTAACATGATAAAAAAAATCCTAAAATCACTCAACTAAAACCTCTGAGAGTCTACATGCAATGCATACACATGGTGAAAAGCATCTTGAGGCTTTTCCCATATTTTTCCCTGTTCTAAAATAGAAAAGCCTTCCTTATCCACATCTATTGCTTTTATGCCTAAAAACACTCCCTATTTTATTAAAAATAACAAAATATTTAAAATAATCACACCCCCCTTTTTATTCCATATTTACACATGAAGAGGGTCTTGATGCTCCTGCATCATACACCCAACCTTAAAATTAATCATGATCCCATGATCATGTGTTCGGATCTGTGTATGCCTGGATCCCACACCTTGTGCTGCAAGTCATCCTTTGCTGCTGCTTTTGTCTGTTGTTGTTCTCCAGGTCTCCACACATTATGCTACATCGCTCCACTGGTTGCACTCTTCCAATCTTCTGTTGTCTTCTTTTTGTTGCTTCTCCTCTTTTGCTTCACTGGTGCTGGTCTCTTCGAGGACTCCTTCATCATCCTCCGCATCATCATTTTAATTTCTTTGTCTAGCAGACTTTCTCCAGCTTCTTCAGTAAGACCTGTACTCACAAAACAATTGTTAGAATAAAAATCATAAGGCTTCAGTGCCTCTTCTGCTGCTATCACTGTTGTCTCAGTTGTCACTATGGATGTTGCTGTTGCTGTCGCCATAGATGTTGCTACCTCCCAAACTTCCTGTCCCTCTGCAACATCTTTGCTCATCACCTGCAATTCATCTGCAATTTTCTCTGCCAACTTATACATCTGCAACTTTTTCTTCTGGTTCACTGCACTGGCCTCTTTCTTCTGCAATCTCCTTATCATACTCTGGATTCTCCAACCAGTATTCCAACAATGAAATTTCTCTGTAACATCGCTGAAGCATATCATCGTCACCTAAATTCACACATAAACTTTCAGTATCAACTACTACTTCTTTTATCTGTGCTTCAGACTGATTCACTTCTTTTGCATCTACAAGAACTTCCTCTTGTGCTGTAACAGTTCCACAAGATTGTACTTCCTCCTCAGCACCTGTAATCACATCACAATTGTCAACTATACAAACACAAGAGTTCACATTATCCAGCTCATCTGGATCTGCCCAATAATTCAAGAAATCATCAATGATATCCTCCTCTTCCAACTCGGCTGCTTTGAGTTCTTCCTGTTCCAAGTGTTCATCCATCATCTGCTTAAGCTTTCTCAGCTCCTCTTGTAACTGCATGTTTATCTGTAAATCTCTTTTCTGTTGTAGCCTCTACCACTTCACTCTCTTCCTCAGCAGTAAACCATGTCTCTGGTCCTTCACATCTTCCTGCAACAACTTCATCAAAATCTCAAGATGAGCTGCTATCTCAGCTTTCTCTTTCTCATACTCTTCCTGAGTCAACTGCTGTCTTATGCCATTCGCCTTGGCATATTTCTCCTTCTTTCTTATGTGGCCTCTTTCTGAACCTCTGCTCTCTCCTTTATGACTTTTAGTAGTCATCTCCTTAGCCATGATTTGCTCCTCTATGAGTTGCATGAAGCCTCTGCCACAACAACCTCTCTTGCTGCCACTTACCTCACCAATCCTTCCCTCCGGATCTGGTCTTTTGGTAATCATTGGTTCTCTGCTGGAACCTTTTGAGCATCCTCTACTGCTCATGTAGGCTTCCCTCATCTGCAAATTTATTCAACCACTGTTGAATCCTTAGGTTCTGCCACATTCACTTCTCCTTCTTCCCGCTGCGATTTCTTCACTATTCCTGTACATCAATATTCATCAGTCCCAAAAATCATCACATGCAATTAACAAAAAAAAACACTTGAACCTTCAAAGAAAGTTGTTCCCGCTCTGATACCTCTTGATGCAGGGCAGACCTGCAATAACCAAGATCTTTCTTCACTCATGCATATAAAAGCATGCACCTCAAATAATTGCCCAATTCCACTTCAACACACGGCAATTTTCAACACATGTGCGGAAGCTTATAATTTCACATTCCTGGCAAATTCATATTCTACCATTTACTGCAGAATTATTTTTTTTCCCAACATATAGTGTAACTTTATAACTCACAAATTTAAAGGAATTTTCACTTATGCCAATGCTCACAATTTATTTCAAACAGAATTCAATCTGATGAGAATTCAAGTTAAGCAATCTGATGAGAAGTGTATCAATTAGATGGATATGCACACAAAAATATGACAATAATTAATTAAGAAATAAAATATTTACAAGAGAATTCATGGGCCTATTCATGGCCTCTCATTCTTCATTCTCATCCTCTCTTGATCCTCCAATGGTCCTTGAGGCTACATTATTTATAAAACTTAACATGATTAAAAAAAAATCCTAAAATCACTCAACTAAAACCTCTAAGGGGTCTACATGCAATGCATTACACATGGTGAAAGCATCTTCGAGGCTTTTTCCCATCTTTTCCCTGTCTAAAATAAGAAAAAGCTTTTCCTTTCCCATCTATTGCTTTTTATGCCTAAAACACTCCCTATTTTATTAAAAATAACAAAATATTTAAAATAATCACACCCCCCTTTTTATTCCATATTTACACATGAAGAGGGTCTTGATGCTCCTGCATCACTTATCTCCCAACAAATTTTCTCGTAGGAACACTAATTGGATGCATAATTTAATTCACCATCCAAGGAGTACCTATGTTGCATACTTTTGATAGACTCTGCTACACGAAAAATAATAATACATGAAAAAACATGATTGCAATCACATTTTTCATGTATTTCTCATTTTTCTTGCATCAGGGTCCATTAAAAATATGTAATATGGGTACTCCTTGGATGAGGAATTAAATTATTCATCGAACAAGTTCTCCCACTCGAAATTTGAGTAAAATCATAGGGATATAAGTTGAAAATGCGAGTTGAAAAAGTAGTTTTTTCTTTTCCCCCTCTAAAATATGATGATTTAATCTAATCTTATTTTATTATTTACACTATTATTTTATAATATTACTTAGGAGGCCCATTTTAGACCTCAAAATTTCTAATGCTCACATAACGAAAGAGTTTCTTGCGATTTGTAGGTGCTTGTACTAATGTGCAGTGTTGTAATTGAATAGGCTACTACATTAAAACTTTCTCTACTCCTAGAGTGCACATGCAATTGTGGTGACAAAAAAATATTTTGGTGATGTGGTATTATGTTAGGATTCAAGAAAAACACTACAGTGCTGCATAGAATGAAAGCTAACTCCATGTGTAATGGTGATATCAAGCTCAATGTTATGTCTTACAATATGCAACTAAGTTGAAGATTACTTTACTCTGCAGTGTGGTTTACTTGTGGATGTCTTATATTGATTTTAATGGAATAATTGTTTCTTTGTAATACTTACTTACAATCACATAATTATAATGAAATAACATGTCGAAGTTGCATATCATTTAGTCATGCATTAGTTTTACCTTAAATGTTCATAGACTCAAACTTCAAAGTTGGTGGATCTTCGCCATCAGAGATAACTATAGTTAGTGAGAAGGAGGTGGCTCTATAAGTAAGTGCATAGTTTGACAACTTCTATTTTAGCTAACTTCATCTAAAGGAAAGTGTACCAAAATCAACTTTTGGTTAATAACATGATAGTCAATTAAGGGTAGATCAAGTGGTTGAGGTGGCTTGTTAACTCCCTCACCACCCGAGTTCGATTCCCTGAAATGACATGCTTAGCCTGTATTAATTAGGCTCAAGGCGTAGGCTTCCCTTGGGTGTTTTCACTTCATCTTTTGTCAATACAAGATGTCTCAACACTTGCTTAGTCATTGGGTCACTACTATTAAAAAAACAATTAATAGCATGATAAATATATGAGTCTCCCAGTGCACCATCCACTCATTCCAACTCAAGGCGAAGACTTCCCTAGGGTGTTTTCACTTCATCTTTGGTCAATACAAGATGTCTCAACACTTGCTTAGTCATTGGGTCACTACTATTAAAAAAAAAAATTAATAGCATGATAAATATATGAGTCTCCCTGTGCACCATCCGTTCATTCCAGGTGCACCATCCTTTCATTGGGTCACTACTATTAAAAAACAAATTAATAGCATGATAAATATATGAGTACAATCCATTCATTCCAGGTGCACCGATCATGCATATATCGAAAGATAAGAAGATTGACGTTCAACATCCTTACATATGTGGAAATTTCTTTCCACCTACTAGAAGTTGTTTTTTTCTTTGAAGTTGCATATGAGCAATATTAATCTTTAAACTACATTTTGTTTTTCAATATATGTTTCCAACTAAATTGTTGCACCATCAATTGTACAACGCTTGAAATATAAAACATGTTCACATCATTATGAGTAGGGTGTTCAGAGGAGCCCTTGTCGAGAGATGGAGTGCGGAGGCCGAAATGAGAAGGCACCTCTGCACATGGGCTTTTGCATCACGCTATATCACATCAAACATATATTTTCTACTCTTTTTTAATCATAATATGATCCAATACTTTTTTGTATGTCATATGTGACCATATAATAAATCATACCTTGACAAGTAATAAAGTTTTACATATGTAAACATATGCGCATGGGCTTGTGAGTTTCAATTTTATGCGGAGACAACCGCGAATAGTGATTAAGGTTTGGCGTTAACGGATTAAAATTTTACCAACCATCATGGATTTTCCATGATGAAAATGAAGGCCAGTGGACCTCCTAAGCATTGTTGGGCATTCCAGCCAAAGTCTCTTAAGTCTATGCTGATATTCTTTATAAAGATATCGATTCTCATTACAATGGAACAAGTAACAACAACATGAACAATTGAGTTTACGACTTTCCCTTGATGTCCCATGGCTATAGTGTACAATCAAATCAAGTTTCTTTGTCACACAGTGCATTCAACTTTAAATCAACAACGTTTCTGTGCGTCAAGAAAAAGAAAACTTATACATCGTGTCGACGCAAAAAATTATAGTTGACAAAGTTATTATAGATACCTTTGTTGAAATGTTGATGTACCAAGTTTTTTATCCAAATCCCTAGTAAACATCAAAGTTCCATGGTGAAGTTCATCTATTTCTTAACTTTTCCCTACACAAAACATTGAAGCTTCACACGATAAGAAGTAACTTACAAGCAATTTTGCAAAGGACAATATGAACAAAAAAAAAATCACAATTTACTTGGGTCAATTAAATGCATATGAAACTTAATATCTAATTCTTATTCTAAAATTTGTCCAACTTGAAAGCCGGGTAGAATCCAATTGTTGATGTTTTGGTAACTACGAACTTTAATTCAAACAAAATCGTAACAAAATTTGACTGAATTCATTGACAATCAGTTGAAATTATGATTTTTGGGGGTTAACAAATTTAAGAAATGTAACCTTCTTCCAGCCTGGTGCCATGAAGCACTCCAACCGTTCTCTGAGAAGCGAGTACTTCCTCATGGTTTAATGCTCATAGATATGCAACCATCCCTTCTCTTAATTTCGAGCAGTAAGGAGAAATTCCCATTTTGACAAATCCTTGAAGCCGAACCCAAGTAAAAATAATACGTAGATGCAGTCCTATCAATAAATAGTTGCACAGATAAGTCTTTCGGGCCAAGTTTCTTCAAGGAAACATGAATTGTGGGCACTCAGATAGTAATGGCGGTTTCACAATTTGTTTGGTAATTTTCCTTCACGTTTTGCACAAGCCAACACAAGCCACAATATTCCTCTTCTCGTAATAGTTACTCTTGTTGCCCTTAATTATCTTAGCATTTCATAATTAAAATTTAAGTATGATTAAGATTGTTTCCACATGATTGTGAAACCAAAATATTATTTCTTGATGACTAGGCACAATGAATTTGAACCAAGCCAACTCGACATTTATAGTTAATTACTAGATTGGAATTGCAAACATAGAACATACTACCGTACAAGAATTTTGGATTTCTTATTATTTGTTTTCTTATAGCTTTAATATTGAATTTCAAAGGAACAATAGGGAAGTTGGGTCATTGATTAACTGGTTATTTGGGAATTGAATTTATTTCAATCTTTTTTAAAAGCTATAATTCAACTTTATTGTGCGGAGATGTAGAGTAATCATTGTGCGGAGGTGTGGATTTACTCTGTACCTCTGCACAATTAAATCTTCTGCACATGTGAAGATGCAGGTATATCTGATTGGCCAATCACATTCCCAAATTTCATGCATTTGGAATTTTACGAATTTTAACTCATGCTTACATTTAAACAAAACTTAACAGTTGCTTGCTTTCCAATATTTTAAGTTGAAACTCACAACTATAATCGCACATGTATTGAAAGTCCAATATGTTGAGATTTTCGGTTTTATTAAATTGGGCAGAAATCTCATGTAGGTGATAGCAATAGGATTTGTTGCTATATTAGCTTCATTTTGTTGAGGAGGAGTTAATGCATCCTATATTTGTTGTGAGAGAATTTATGAGTCAGTTTTATTCTCCTGCTATAAAAATATAAGCCCGTACTTGATATTGTGATAGTAGAGAGTGTGTGAGGAAAGAAATTGTTGTAATCTCCTGTTGAATAATAAGATAGTCGATGCCTCTGTTTTGGTGGATGTAGCCCAAATTGGTTGGGTGAACCACGTTAATTCATGTGTTATATTTTATGATTTTATGTGTTGTGTATGCCTTTTAAATTTCCGCTGCGCATTGTTTGCTCCAACAATTGGTATCAGAGCATGTTGAGGAGCTGGTACGTGTGACAGAGCTGCGGAAGGTGGAGCGTTGGTGTTGGCGCGGTTTCAGTTGAAACAGTCGTGCCAATTTTAACAGAGGAAGAGGTTGGCGCACTTTATTTTGGAACAGTCGTGCCCATTGGCACAGTTCCAAAAGAAATACTCGCGCTAGAGCGCCAGTATCCCGACTGGCGTGGAATCGACAGGTTTAAGCGCGCCAATTTCGTCACTTATAGCGATTTTTCTTCTAGTGCGGATCGTCTACTGTCAAGGAAGCGCCAAGTCCCTTTCGGCGCGCCAAGCAAGAATCCCTTTCGTAAAACTGCAATTTTGTTTTTTTTTAACTGTAATCTGCAGTTTGTACAGCAGAGGGATTGTTTGATAAGGTAAAGGTAATATAGTATAAGGCAAAGGAATTTTTTATATATTAACTTTTTCTATTAAAAAGTTGGAATTGGAGATTGTTTGATTGTTACAACATGGCAAAAACTCAAAGTGCTCATTTTGAGATCGAGAAGTTCAATGGCAAAAACAACTTCGAGATCTGGAAAGTGAAGATGTATGATCTACTTGTGCAACAAGGCGTGGCGAAGGCGTTGTTGGGAAAATCCAAACAGCCTTACAACATGACAGATGATGAATGGAGCGAATTGGATGAAAGAGCACTGAGCGGTATTCGACTGTGTTTGGCACATGATGTTTTGTTTAACATCGTGTCGGAGAAAATAGCTGCTGGTTTGTGGACAACTTGAGAAGTTGTACATGACAAAATCCTTAACCAATAGGATTCTCCTGAAGCGACAGTTGTACAGTTTGCAAACGAAGGAAGGTACATCTATTACTGATCATTTGAATACCTTTAATACTCTCCTGGTGCAATTAGAAAGTATAGAAGTAAAATTTGAATCAGAAGATAAAGCTATAACTTTATTATGCTCGTTGCCCGAGTCATGGGATCATTTTGTTACTTCTATAAGTCTTAGTTCATCATAAACCCTTTATTTTGATGATGTAGTTGCATCTTTATTATCTGAAGAAACAAGGAAAAGGTCAAATTTAGAAACCTCTACATCAGAAGCAATGATGGTCAGAGGTCGTTCTAAAGAAAGATGCTTCAGTAGGCATAGCGACTCGCATTCAAAATCAAAAGGGAAGAAGAGTAAGGTAAAGTGTTGGTTTTGTGGCAAATCAGGACATTTGAAGAAGGACTGTTGGAAGCGACAACAAACTTCTAAAGAAGACTCTTCGACAGAGAAGAAAGAAGCAAACACGACAGATACAGGTTCGGCATCCGGTTCAGGTATGAGTGATGAAGTGTTATCACTTAATTTGTATAATCATGATCAACATTGGCTATTAGATTCTGGTGCATCAAATCACATGTGCATTCATAGAGAATAGTTTAAGACTTATAAATCAATCAATGATGGAGTCGTTTACATGGGAAATGATGTCACATGTAATACTGTGGGAATTGGAAGCATCCAGCTGCAAATGTTTTATGGGACAACTAAAATTTTAACTGATGTAAGACATGTACCTGAATTAAGGAAAAATCTCATTTCACTAGAAGCACTAGATACTAATCGATATAAAACTGTTATTTAAGGTGGAGTAATGAAAATTTATAAAGGAATTTTACTGGTAATGAAAGCAAAGAAGGTTGGAAATCTTTTTTAGATAGAAGGAAGAACAGAGTCAGATCATGTTTCTACGGTGTCTGAAAAAGATAGTAGTTCTATTCGTTTATGGCATCAAAGGTTGGTCCATATGAGCAAAAGAGGTTTAAAGATTTTGTCTAATCATAAGTTACTTCCTAATCTAAAGTCTGTTAAGTAAGATTTCTGCAAACATTGTCTGTTTGGGAAACAAAGCAAGCAGAAGTTTAAAACTGGCAAACATACTAGTAAGGGAATCCTTGATTATATCCATTCTGATGTTTGGGGTCCATCCCCTACAACCTCATATGGAGGCTCATCATATTTTGTATCTTTTATTCATGATTTCTCTAGAAAAGTGTGCGTCTACATGTTAAAAAGGAAGTCTGATGTATTTACATTTTTCAAACAGTTTAGAGCATTAGTAAGAAACATCACTGGAAGAACCATTAAATGTTTAAGAACTCATAATGGTGGTGAGTTTACTTCAAAGGAATTTGAAAATTATTGCAAGGACGCTGGGATCGAAAGACATAAGACCACTGTATATACTCCTCAACAAAATGGAGTTGTTGAATGCATGAATAGGACTCTTTTAGAGAGAGCAAGGAGTATGCTGAGTAATGCCAATTTGCAAAAGGAATTGTGGACAGAAGCGGTGGCTACAACTTGTTATGTGATAAATCGATCACCATCAATGGCGATAGGATGCAAAATTCATCAAGAGGTATGGAAAGGTCATCCTTGTGATTATTCTAAACTAAGAATTTTTGGTTGTGATGCATATGCTCTAGTGCCGAAACATCAGCATTCTAAATTAGATCCTAAATCAAAAACATATATCTTTGTTGGATATGGTGATGGAACAAAGGGATATAGATTGTGGGATCCTACTACTCACAAGATCATCATCAACAGAGATGTTAAATTTAATGAATCCTCTCTTGCACATTTAGATGTAGATAATAAATTGAAACATGATAATGTATCTGAGTTTCAACACATTCAGTTTGAAACCAGTTCTGATGATAGTCAAGATGAACATGGTTCATATGCAAGTCATGAACAAGTTTTAGATACAGATCATGAACAAGTTTCAGATGTAGATCATGAACATGTCTCAGATGTTGATCATGAAGAAGTTCCTATAGATAATAATCAGCCAATCGTTGAAGTACCAGAAACATCTTTAAGGAGGTCTACAAGAATGAAACGTCCTCCTAAAAGGTATGATGATTATGTTACTTCAGTTTCTTTTACCGCTAACGATGATGAACCTTTGTGTTATCAGGAAGATGTAGAAGGTTCTAAAAGTGAAAAGTGGAAAGCAGCTATGAAGGACGAAATGATGGCCTTAGACAAGAATGGCACATGGGATCTGGTAGAACTTCCTAAAGACATGAAAACTGTGGGATGTAAATGGGTTTTCAAACTGAAAAGGGGTGTTAATGATAAAAAGGACAGGTAAAAAGCGAGGCTGGTTGCAAAAGGTTTTTCTCAGAAAGTAGGCATTGACTTTCATGAGATATTTTCACCAGTTGTAAAAATAGTTTCAATTCGAATTGTATTAGCATTAGTCGCTTTACTTGATTTAGAATTACAACAACTAGATGTTAAAACTGCATTTTTACATGGAGATTTAGATGAGGAAATTTACATGGAACAACCGGAAGGTTTGTTCAAAATCGCAACAAGAAATTTGTCTGGAGGCTCAAGAAATCATTGTATGGTCTGAAGCAGTCGCCTCGACAATGGTACAAGAAATTTGATTCTTTCATGATGAGT
>APFE030897695.1:0-16990 GCA_000404065.3 Pinus taeda | reverse complement strand
TAAATTAATCTTTATAAACATTAAAAAAATATAACTACAAAATATTTTATTTTAATCATTTATATATATGCATATAAACACATGTAACTATTAAATAATGAATATTGTTATATTATTTAAAAAGTTTTTTGGATCATTAAAAATTGAAGATTTTTTTATAAAGTAAATATTTTATATAAAGATTAAATTATATTAAATTTAAATTTAAATATATTTTTTTCTTAATTAGACTATTTCTATATTAAAAACAAAGTATTTTACAGCAGGGCCGCAGCCTTGACATTTCTAGCCAATACCTTGGCATTCTGACATACTCATATGACAAATTTGCAGTAGATTAGCATGTTTTCGGATCGATTGGAAACCAATCTCCAGTTTGCGCGTGTCTCGGCTGAACCATGAGTGCGTCTGACGCTTACACTGACCATTTGATGGAAGGGAGTGTATCAGGTTGTCTTCTTGACCAAAAATGCGCTGCCAGCTATGGGCATTCTCCAGCTCAGAAGTGGGCCTGTTTGAACATAGGAGGACTGCCTTCATTGACTTGCGTGGCCAGTTTCGAGCCTTAGTGAGAGGAGCTGGACATTGGCGGTGACCAATGGCACCTGTGAGTGATCCTTTGCCTGACATCTCCAACCTTATCTTGCTAGCATTCCGATCAACGCCTCTCTGCCTGGATTGAATAGTCCTGTTGCGCCAGAGCGATGCATCCCTTCTGTAGTTGTTCATCATTTGTATCACTGAGAGGGCTTGAGAAGTTGTTATTCTGCTGATTGACCCCTTGGTTGGCCATTCTGTCTGCCACTTTGTTGGCTGTGTGCCTTATGTGCCTGAAAGTGATGCTTTGGGGTATTCGCAGCCTTTCCTCCATTTGCTCCAGTCTCTTGAGTAGTCTCCAACTTGTGGCTGTTATAGAAGTTGGGGAGCCTACCTGGATTCTGATGATCGCTGCTATTATTATGAAAGAGTCTCCTTCAACCTCAAAAGGATACATGTTTTCTTGCTTTGCTATGCAGATTCCTTTTTAGATTCCTTCCAGCTTCATTGAATTGTTGATGTCGATGCCGATATTGCCGTGATAAATGTGTCTGATTGCGCCCATTTCATCTCTGAAGACTCCTTCGTAACCAGCAGGTCCTAGGTTTCCCTTAGCCGTGCCATCAAAGTTTAATTTGAACGAATTGGGAGCAGGGGGAAACCAGATTAGAGGAGAGGCAGAGCTGGATGGGGAACAAGGGTTGATTTGGACCGGAGAGGAAAATTCCATGTTCCAGGCATTTAAGATGAGGCGTTCCTAAGGGAGTTCTGGCAGGTCCGCAGGTAGCCATTGTATTAATGCCAGAGTCTCTCGAAGATTGTGCTGGAGGAGAAGCCATAGAGTATCGATGGGCTTGCTGGAGTTGTTGAAGCCTCTATTGTTTCTCTCTTTCACTAATATCCAGTAAGAGAAACCTGGGATGAGGTTCCATAGCGAGTTTAATAGAGAGATTTGAAAGGGATTCCTTGCCCAGTTTCTGATGGTTTATGCAATATCTCCTTGTCTTCTGCCAGATCTTGTGTTACAGTTATCAATTTTCTCCCATAATTGAGTAGCAAGAGGATAGGTATCCATTAGATGCACAATTGTTTCTGTTTTGAGGTTGCAGTTAGGACATCTTGAAGGTCCTATGAAGCCTCGTTTTTGCAACTTGTCCCATGTTAGAATTTGTTGTTTGCCTAGCAGCCATAAGAAAGTGGAGACCTTGCCCATATACCTGGTTGCCATACTTGATCCCAGAGTTTGTCTTTGTTTGCCTGTGTGGGAGTGTAGCGTAGATGATGTGCTTCCTTCGTGGTAAACATACCTTTAGGCGTGTGACCCCAACGAAGCTTGCCCTGTTGATCAGATTGCTTGATTTTCCTTTGATTCAGCTCCTGCTCTATCTCTGTGTAGGATTCTCCTTGCTAGTTGGCCTGCCAAGTGCTTGCTGATTTCCAGCAATGAAAATTGTGAGATGTTTGTTGTTGCCAGAATTGATGAACGTTGATAATATCGGCATGATGCATATGAGCCTGCCACCTTGGCTTGTAAAAGAGAGACGCTATTTTTGGGAGTTGCTTCCATGAATCCTCCCAAAATCTAGCTAACGTACCCGAGTGCACTTCCCAGAAGTTGTGTTCCTGTATGAAGGCACTGTGGAGCTTGGGAGCATTCCAGATCAGGGATCCGGGAGTTGTAGGGCAGATTCTGATAAGATCTTTCCATTGGCATCCGGGCACATATTTTGCTTGCCAAAGACGAGCCCAAGGAGTGTGTGGTTTGGAGAGCCAGTTCCACCATACTCGGGCTCCCATAGTGTTGTTACTTTGGAGGGGATCTCGCAATCCTAACCTGCCGATTGCTTTTGGTTGACAGACTTCATTCCAATTTACCAGTGCCCATTTCCTATTGAGACCAGAGGATCCCCACAAAAAGTTTCTCTGCAGATTACGGATGCTTTTAAGAACCCATTTAGGGTAGCTAAAACAAAAAAGAGATATAGGGGCATAGCCTGGAGAACGGTTTTTATGAGGATAAGTTTGCTGGCCATATTGAGCGAGCGAAAATTCCATGAGGAGAGCCTAGATTCCAGCTTGTCTATGAGGGTTCTCCAAGAGGCATTTTTAATGGCTGAGTCCAGGAGAGGAGCTCCCAGATATTTCGAAGGGAGCATTGCATGGAGTATCCCAAAATTCTTGCTATGTTTCTTTGAGTAGAGCCTGGAGTATGAAAGAAGAATAAGTGGGATTTAGTGGCATTGATAGAGGTGCCAGAGGCTTCAGAAAAGAGAGAAAGCAGATCTTTGAAGGCAGAGGCTTCTTGAGATGAAGGGTGTCCGAAGAGCATGGTGTCATCAACAAACTGTTGGTGAGACAAAGGGTGAAGACCATGTAGAGAAATGCCTTTCAGGGTTTGAGAGGAGATAGCTGAGTGGAGCAGACGGTTGAGGCCTTCAGCCATTAGAACAAAAATAAAAGGGGAGAGGGGGTCCCCTTGACAGATTCCACGAGAGGGGCGGAAGGGCTTGGAGGAAGAACCATTGAGAAGGATAGAGAAGTTGGGTGAAGAGATGAGGTTCATGATCTATCTAGCCCAAGTTGCATTAAAGCCAAACGTTAGTAACATCTGTTGTATATAAGACCAGCTGAGTTTATCAAATGCTTTTGAAAGATCAAGCTTCAGAATCATACCTTGCTTTTTTAGAAGCTTTAGTGAATGAATCACTTCGTTTGAGAGAATTATGCCGTCCATTATTTGTCTCCCCTCTACATAACCTATCTGCTCCTCCGAGATGAGGAGAGGGAGAAGGGGTTTGAGCCTGTTGGCCAAGACTTTGGAAATAAGTTTGTAGATGACGTTACATAG
Organism: Pinus taeda; assembly: GCA_000404065.3. Classification (NCBI taxonomy): domain Eukaryota; kingdom Viridiplantae; phylum Streptophyta; class Pinopsida; order Pinales; family Pinaceae; genus Pinus; species Pinus taeda. The sequence continues at coordinate 13,605 of APFE030897695.1, read as the reverse complement.
TGCAATAGGCCTGTATTTGTCGGGCGTGTTTGACTCAGCCCCTTTGGGAATTAGCGCTAAGAAGGTGGAGTTAAGCGAAGGGAGAATCCAATGCATTGTTCGTGATTCCTCCACTAATTCCCAAACCTCTGTGCTAACCAGCTCCCAAAATTCATGAAAAAAATTAGTTGTGAACCCGTCAAGACCGGGTGCTTTACCATCTTTGATTTGAGCCATGGATTCTTCCACTTCTTTCATTGAGATGGATTGAAGCAGTTGTTTGTTATGGTCCTCCGTAATTATTTTAGGGATGAGCTATGTAATTTTTTTAATAGCTTGATCTCTGCTTTCTGGTGGTTCCTTAAGGATTTCCTGAAAGTGTTCCTAGAATTCCTTTTCCATTTCTTCATGCTTTTCTAATTTTTCCCCTTGCCTGTTGTTGATGAATGCTATATTATTATGTATCCTTCTTTGGATTGTGGATCTGTGGAAAAACTTCATGTTTTTCTCCCCCTCCTTTAGCCAGCGAATGCGAGACTTCTGCAGCCACAGAGTTTCTTCTTGCTGTCTGCGTGTCTAGATTTCAGTCCAAAGGATCTGCTCTTGGTGCGCTCTGTCTTCTGTTCGCCCCTCCATAATAATCTTTTGTTGTAAAGTGCACATTTGCTACTCCAATTTTCTTCGCTGCTCAAATATATTGCCGAATTGGGTATGATTCCAATTTTTGAGAACCTGTTTGAGACTTTTCAATTTTTGTTGAAATTGGAACATTTTGGTTCCTTCAGAGGGTATGAAGGCTTTCCAAGCCTCCTTAACCACTGTTTTGAAATTGGGGTTGGTGAACCAAAACGCCTCAAATCGAAAGGGTCTGTTACTTTTTGTGCATGGTCGTGCCCATTGTAACATAATGGGCCAGTGATCGGATCCTCCTTGAGGCACAATAGAGGCGTGAAAATCCCCTCCAAGGTGTATGGCATTGTCCGAAATCAGAAAGTGATCCAGTCTTGAGGCGATGTGCTGAGATCCACTGCGTTTGTTGGACCAAGTGTAGACTCCATTTGAAGTGTGAATGTCCATAAGATGGTTATTTTGAATGTAATTACGAAAACCTATATTGTCCCCTTCTAATTTCGCTATGTTGCCACTTTTTTCTTCCAGGGCTCTGATGAAGTTGAAATCGCCCCCTCCAATCCAAAGCGGAAATTGTCTATTTGAATTCAGAATCATGAGAGTGTCCAGAAGCGCCAGTTTCTGATTTAATTGTTGCGGAAAGTAGAAATTTGAAACATGACAGTGAATGTTTGTTCCTGTGAGATGGAAGGTAGCTTAGATAAAGAAATGAGATGCGTGGAAGTCTTGAAGAGTGAGAAGTTGTGGGTTCCAAATGATCGCTAGTCCCCTCGATGCGCCTGAGGCATCCACAGTGACTGAGCTGCAGCCTGCCCAGATCTTTCTCAAAGTCTTTCTAAGATGGTACTGTTGCTTTTTGTTTCTTGAAGAAAAACTATGGTGGGCTTTTCTTGTTGTATCACATTTTTTAACATTCTATGTTTGGAGGCACTGTTCAACCCACTTACATTCCAGGAAAGAAGCTTCATGAGGAATTGTGGGGTTGAGATTTGTAGAACTTTGTCAGCTTAGGAAATCTCCCAGATTCCATGAGCAATTCTCCTAGGATGATGGTCCTCTGCAGGTCCGTTTTCTGCCCTCTTTTTTTTTGTTTCTTTTAGTATTTTCTTTCCATCCCATGGGCTTCCTGCTTGTATTCCTAAGCATTTGTTGTGTTGAGCTTTGCTGAGAACTCCTTCCAGCCTTTCGATTTCCCATGGGGAGATTGTATTGTACTCTTTATGTTTATAGGTTGTCTCCAGCTTGAATATGTCTAAACCTTCTAAGCTGATATTCTCTGGATCTTCATCCATTTTTGAGGGCATGTTTTTATCTTTCATGAGAGTATTGTCCTGAGCGCTGAGGATCAGAGCCACTTCCAGATCCATTGAAGAAGATTGCGCTGCATTCTCTGGTTCTGATTTCTTGTGAGCAGGGGAGATGGGAAGGCTTGAAGGATCTGAGTCAGCTGATGGCTGAGAAAGCTTGAGGATCTGGGAGGGAGAAGGAAGATCAGGGTTATCCAAGGATGAAGCTGGAGGATTCTCATAAGGATCACGAGGGGTGAGAATTGTAAATCTGTTCTGGAAGTTCAGCTTTTTGGAGCTATCAGGAGCTGGGGTAGATTTCTTTGCATGACGGCGACGATTAGGGATTTTGATGAAGCCTTCTAAGTCTGTGCTAAGATCATTGACAGGAGGTTTGGGTTGAGGATTGAGGGGAAAATCCCTGAAGAGATGGCCATGCTCATGGCACTTTCTGCAGCGAAAAGGAATGTCCTCATAATCTAAAGTTTGAATCCACTCAAAGTCGTCGTGGAAAAGACTTACCGAGTCTGCTAGATATTTGGTAAGGTGCATTTGGACATAGATCCAGGCGTAAGAAGTGTATCTGTGAGTTTTAGTTTCCTCAGAAGCTTTGATGAAGGTCCCCACGTTGTTGGCTATGTCCCTTAGAGTTTCCTCCTTCCAATATTTTGCAGGGAGGGAATACATTCGTATCCAGAAAGGAGCCCAGCTTTCTTTCCATTCTCTTAAGTACAGTCCAGAAGAATTAAAGAAGTACGGACCTCCTTCAAATATTCGTGATTTGTCCTCCAGACAATTAAAGATTGCTGTGAAGAAGCCTTTGGGGCCAAGCTGCAAAGTGACTTGTCCCTTAGGCTTCCACTTTGAAGCGATCCAGCCATGCAAGGCCTTTTCAGTAGGCCAGAATCCGAGGAACTTGCCGATGAGTGCATGGTCCCTCATGAATTGAATTTCGCCATTGATCCGTTGGCTGGGTAGTTCGACTTTGATTCTTTCAGCCTTTTTTGGTATGCATGTGGCTGAAGTCGCCTTTGGTTGTATCTTAGGAGCTTTTTTATTCCCGCCACTATCTTTGCCCTTGTCATCGCATGTAGCGGCAGTTTCTTCTTCATTGGTAGCCGGATCTGGTCCTTGATCTGTTTCTGGGAGGCTTGCTGGTTTGTGCAGAGGATCTTTATGTTTTTTCCTTGAGTTGTCAGAGGATGAGCCGATGTGTGGAGGGGGGGTGGATCCCACCCCTCCTCGGGGCGCATTCATTGGAGAACCTTTAGTGAGGACGCCTCAGATTGAAGGTTGAGAGTTACGTGAAGCAGGGGTTTTCAGAATGGAAAGCCGAGGCAATTCAGATCGCATCTGCAGAGCGCTCGATTTTGGATCGTTTTTTCCTTTCTAATATATTATTGTTCAATTTAAATTTAAATATTAAAAATATAATAAAATATACAATATAATATTTTTAATAAAAACATTTTTTAATATAATATAAAATAATTTTCTAATTAGATTTCAAAATCTTTAATATAATAAATAGGTATGCGTTTATAACTATATTAAAAAACATATAAACTATACATTATAATATTTTAATAAAAAAAAAAAATTAATATACATAAAATAATTTTCAAACTAAATTCAAATTCAAATTATAATTATAATAAATATGCATAGTTTTATTTATATTTAGATAAATAATAAATATTTTATTTTTCCCTTAGTTAACTTTAGTTGATATAGGTTAGTTCAATCTAGTTGGCATTCATTCATAAAGCCTTGAAGTGTATTAAAAAAACAGACCACATTTATTCTAATATAGATAATATTGATTAAATCATATTTGTTTAATTAGCATTTTTTAGAAATCATATAATATAATATTTTATTAATATTGGATTTAAATTAAATTTTAATTATTATATAAAAAACATTATAATAAATAAATATAAAATTTTAATAATATGTAAATATATTTTTTCATATATACAATGTTTTATATTTCATGTGAAGAATACATTGTCAACATTGTCGACATCCATCATGCATTTACAAGAATTGAAACTAAGTAGGGTGGATTCAATTTCTTCCTCCGAACCATCCAAAATAACTCTATTTAACAATAATATTAAAATTTTAAGCATTATACAATTGTAAATATTTTTTTAACCAATATATATTGAATATTTATTATTATATACATGTTATATATTATTAAATATTTTATTAATATTAAATTAAATCTAATCTAATTTAAACTATTAAATATTGAATTTACAAATAAAATAGAATGATTATATAAATAACAATATTAATAAAAATACAATTAAATAATTATAAAAGTACAAATTTAAATTATATAAAATTTAATCCAAATTATAAATTCATATCAAATCAAATATAATTATTCAAATAAAATATAATCATTGTCCCAAAGTGTGTCTAGAGATAAAAAGAGTGAGGGGAAAGGGGAGAGTATGGGGAGGGGAAAGGGGTTCTAGAGAGAGAGAATGGATGGAAAGGCACGGGTTGTGGAGAGAGAGAGAGTGGGAGACGCTGTGGAAGGGGGGTAAGTTGGCGAGGAGAGAGTGAGAGAGAGAGAGAGAGGGGGTGGGGTTTGATGTTATGAATTTGAGATATAATGTTATAAATTCATATCATACAAATATAAAATAATCATTTAAATACAATTATTCAAAGGCAATCATATGATTATATAAATCAAATATAATCATTGCCCCAGAGTGTGTGTAGAGAGAGAGTGTGTGTGAGTAAGGGGAGGCGAGACGAGGTGTAGGGAGAGAAAGAGAGTGGATGGAAGGGTGCGGGTTGTGGAGAGAGAGAGGGGCATGGAAGGGGGGTGAGTGGGTGTAGAGAGAGTGTGTGTGGAGGGGGGTTAGAGCATGTTGGATGTTAAGAATTTGAGAGATAATATTTGTATGTGCATATTTATAGAAAGAGCTTGTCTTAGCTTCAAGAATTATAAATTCTCTACTGACGAGGCCAACCACGTGAAGGTGGAAGCTCATCTGGCCTCCCCCCTCACTTCTAGCCTATTATTACACTACGCTCATCACTCCCCAATCCCCATGTTTTGTTTTATTTTAAATTACATACAAGATGTGAGCCACATTCATTCTAAATGCATAGATATAAAGGAAGCCCAAACAATAAATTTAATACAGTATCATCAATGCACATCAAATTTCCGTTAATACATGAGTAGATATCAAATTTTGTAAACACGAAAACATTAGGCTTACATTTTTATTATTGCAGAAAAATAAGCATCAAATTTGTAATCAGTACAAGCAAAGATACTATAAATACACAAACCCCAAAAAAATGTGAAATATACAAACATAACATGCCAAACACAAAAAACGTTGTAAAATTTGCATAAATATACAAATCTATGTGGACAATGAGCAATCCCAATGTTTCATTTTATTTTAGATTACATACAATATGTGAGCCACAATCATTCTACATGCATAGATATAAAGGAAACCCAAACATTAAATTTTATACATAATCATCAATGCACATCAAATTTCCATTAATACATGAGTAGATATCAAATTTTGTAAACATGAAAACATTAGGCATAAAACTTTTGATTACTGTAGAAAAATAAGCATCAAATTTGTAATCAATACAAGCAAAGATATTATAGATACACAAACCCCAAAAAATGTTAAACATACAAACAAGACATGCCATACACAAAAAATGTTGTAGATGCATGAACATAAAAACCTATGTGGACAATGAGCAATGGCAATACGTTATTTTAATTTAAATTACATACAATATGTGACCCACATTCATTCAAAATGCATAGATATAAAGGAAACCCAAACAATAAACTGAATACATTATCATCAATGCACATCAAATTTCCATTAATACATGAATAGATATCAAATTTTGTAAACATGAAACATTAGGCATAATTTTTTTTATTATTGCAAAAAGATAAGCATCAAATTTGTAATTAGTACAAGCAAAGATATTATAAATACACAAACCCTGAGAAATGTGAAACATACGAACATGACATGTCAAACACAAAAAAATGTTGTAAATGCATAAAGATACAAACCTGTACGGATAGTGAGCAATGACAAAATAAATTCACACACTTCAAAGTACATATCAACATGTCATGCACAATCATTGTAAATACTATGCAAACCAATCTCAAAACACAAGCATGGTTACAATCGTGAATACACATCAAATTTTGTAAGCACACAAACATTAGGCATCATTGAATTGTTTATTACTCATGCAGAAGTGTAAAAGAAAACACACAAACATTGCACTTCCATTTTTTATCGTCACCCAAATACGTTGCAAATACACAAACATACAAGCATCACGTATCAGTTACACCCTAAAAATGTTGCAAATGCATAAGATACAAGCACATGGAGATACTAAGCATTGGCAAATAAAATTCACACACATTGCAGAGTACATATCAAAATGTCATACACAATCATTGTAAATACACAGGCATACAAATGGAACTAAAACCACAAACATTGCTACAATCATGAATACACAACAAATTTTGATCACCATACACAAAGAATGTTGTAAATGCAAAAACGTACAAATGTCACCCATAAAATTTTGATCATTGCACACAAAATCTTGCAAATATACACATATCGCACATCAAATTTGAATCATCTCAGAAAACATGTTGTAGATAGTCATTCCTAAATACACATCAAGTTTTGTAAGCACACAAACATGAGGAATCATTGAATTGTTTATTACTCAAGAAGAACTGAAAAAGAAAACTCACAAACATTGCACTTCCATATTTTATCGTCACCCAAAAAAGTTGCAAATACACAAACATACAAGCATCACATATCAGTTACACCCTAAAAATGTTGCAAATGCATAAGATACAAGCACATGGAGATAGTAAGCATTGGCAAATGAAATACACACACATTGCAGATTGCATATCAAAATGTCATACACAATCATTGAAAATACACAGGCATACAAATGGAACTAAAACCACAAACATTGCTACAATCATGAATACACAACATATTTTGATCACCGCACACAAAGAATGTTGAAAATACAAAAACATACAAATGTCACCCATCAAATTTTGATCATCGCACACAAAATGTTGCAAATATACACATATCGCACATCAAATTTGAATCATCACAGAAAGCATGTTGTAGATAGTCATTCCTAAATACACATCAAGTTTTGTAAGAACACAAACATTAGGCATCACTGAATTGTTTATTACTCCAGAAGAACTGTAAAAGAAAATTCACAAACATTGCACTTCCATTTTTTATCGTCATCCAGAAATGTTGCAAATACACAAACATACAAGCATCACGTATCAGTTACACCCTAAAAATGTTGCAAATGCATAAGATACAAGCACATGGAGATATTAGGCATTGGCAAAGGAAATTCACGCACATTGCAGAGTACATATCAAAATGCCATACACAATCATTGTAAATACACAAGCATACAAATGGAACTAAAACCACAAACATTGCTACAATCATGAATACACAACAAATTTTGATCATCGTACACAAAGAATATTGTAAATACAAAAACATACAAATGTCACCCATCAAATTTTGATCATCGCACACAAAATGTTGCAAATATACACATATTTCACATCAAATTTGAATCATGGCACAAGACATGTTGTAGATATTCATTCCTAAGGGGGACACACATACACACATTTTAGAACACATATCAACTTGCAATTCACATTCATTGTAAATACAAACACTAAATATAACTCAAAGAGCAAACATTGTCATACACAATCATGAACAAAGTAAAAAATGTCAGCAATCATCAACAAAAGCTACATGAAAAGAATATGAATACACATCACTACACAAGCAAGACCTATTTTAATATATTTAAAAATTTAAAATGTGTAAACCATGAATACTAACAATTAAGAAGTTATTAACTTAAAACCTATGATGCTAATTACTTTTAAACATAACCAAAGAGGAAAAATAAAAACTAAAAAGTGGAAAGGGAGAGAGGATGCACAAGCCCTTAAGAATGACCATGGTTCATTCTCAAGGGCATTGAGAAGGGGCTTTTAGCCCCTTCAAACATAAAAATAATTTTTATTATCATGAGATTTTCAAGAGTAATTACAGAATGAATACATAAATGTTAATTTCTTTTGAAGAGGATCAATGTGTCTTATGTCATGAACATGATGGAGATGTGAATGCTTTGGCCATACACATATGCAAAAATAATATATTTTAAAAGTCAATGACAATCTATGCTATACATAAATATTTTGCATACAAAACTACTTTGCATAAATTCCCATAACAAAAAATGCACAAATGCTTTATATATATTATTTTTCTTTTATGACGTTTTTTACTCCTAACTGTTAAAATTTAATATTTATGGTTTATCTACCGAGCCAAAAATAAATAAATTTAATATTTATGGTGTATCTTAAAGCCCATCAATCAGTGGAGTGGAGTGGTCTCCTCCGTGCGTCCATCCCATCCCAGTGGAGAGCCCATCACACCACTAAAAATGAATTACAACAATCAAATCATCAAATTGATAAAATTCACTAGATTTAGTTATCCAATTAAATTAAAATACCCTCGTTCCCACTCACACCTGAACCCAATTCCTTTGTGAGAATAACCTGGACAGGTGTAAAAACAAAACAAAACAGTGCATAATCTGGAATCCTAACATCTACAGAATGAAATTTTGGAATGAAACGATTGGAAGAATCTTACCACTATTTTTATAATGTCATGTCAACCTTTAAAGGGAGAGAAATAATCCAAGATAACCATGCCCCGCATAATATACTTTCAGCACAGTATAAGTACAAGTCATGCAACTCTCTGAGTCACGTCATGTGAGAAAAGGAAAAGTATTCAGTTGATACATGCTATAACCGCTTAGCTCCCAACATTGCACTTCCATTTTTTATCGTCACCCAAATACGTTGCAAATACACAAACATACAAGCATCACGTATCAGTTACACCCTAAAAATGTTGCAAATGCATAAGATACAAGCACATGGAGATACTAAGCATTGGCAAATAAAATTCACACACATTGTAGAGTACATATCAAAATGTCATACACAATCATTGTAAATACACAGGCATACAAATGGAACTAAAACCACAAACATTGCTACAATCATGAATACACAACAAATTTTGATCACCATACACAAAGAATGTTGTAAACGCAAAAACATACAAATGTCACCCATAAAATTTTGATCATTGCACACAAAATCTTGCAAATATACACATACCGCACATCAAATTTGAATCATCGCAGAAAACATGTTGTAGATAGTCATTCCTAAATACACATCAAGTTTTGTAAGCACACAAACATGAGGAGACATTGAATTGTTTATTACTCAAGAAGAACTGTAAAAGAAAACTCACAAACATTTCACTTCCATATTTTATCGTCACCCAAAAATGTTGCAAATACACAAACATACAAGCATCACATATTAGTTACACCCTAATATAATACAATTCAATTATTTAATCCTCCCAAATTCTTGGAGATAAGTTACACATTTTATACATACATACATTATCAGACCTGCTTGTTAGCGAAGTTCCATGGCCCTGTTTATCTATCAGCACCATATAGACCTACTTTTTTCGGCTGTGCAAACCAATTTCCATGGGTATCAGAGAATTGAATTGAATTAAAGCGCAATAGCAGGCGGAGGTCAGGTTTTGTGACGGATGGATCTAGCTCTGAGTACCAGGTTGAGGCTGAGGCTGAGTTCCGTCTGTGACGAGAGGCAAGAATTGGTTTGAATTGAGCAGAGCAGGCATTGTGTTAAGAACGGCCCATGCCATTGAAACTGCGAAATGCATTTCAGGGACGTTGGGAACCACCACAGAGAGACCTGCATATATGCAACCACAACCACAACGAATAAGGTTCACAGTTATGCATAATGACATAAATATTTATACGCCCATACCGGGAACAGAACGTTACCCATGTGGTTAGAGGTTCATATCCTGGGTTCAAATCCCGCCAACGAAACGTTACCCAGGAAGTTCAAGCCCTCGTTTCAACTGATTATATTTTGGATGTAATATTTCATAAACCCTCAAAGTTTACTGATAAATACACATATAAGTGATCTATCGCTGGAATAAATATGGCAGAGGTTCAAGCCCTACTTCAACTGTCTAACTGTCTAACTAATTATATTTCATAAAATCCGAAGGCCACAGGCCAAAATACCATCGGGTCAGAGGTTTAGACCCTACTTCAACAGTGTAATTAATTATATTTTAGATTCAATATTTCATAAACTCTCAATGTGACCCGAGTTCAAATCCCGGCAACGGAACGTTACCCAGGAGGTCAGAGGTCCAAGCCCTCCAAGACTATAAGTAATTATATATTGGATGTAAGATTTCATAAACTCGCAGGGTGACCCGTGTTCAAATCCCGGCAACGAAACGTCATCCATCAGGTCGGAGGTTGAAGCCCTCCTTCAAGAGTGTAACTAATCATATTTTTGGATTTAATATTTCATAAGCTCTCAAGGTGACCCGGGTTCAACTCCCTGCAACGAAACCTTATTCAGCAGGTCGGGCGTTCAAGAGTGTAACTAATCATATTTTTGGATTCAATATGTCATAAGCTCTCAAGGCAACTCGGGTTCAAATCCCGGCAACAGAACGGAGGTTCAAGACCTCCTTCAAGACTGTAACTAATTATATATTTTGGACGCACAGATCAGTGAACTGCCGCTGGAATAAATCTCAAAGTTTAAATGCACAAAGAGGGCGGTGAACTGTCGTTGGTCACTAGAATAACTCAGTTTGTTTGAGTGTGTGGCTGTAAATTATACGCAGGACACAGTGAACTGAATCTGAATTACTCGGCTTCTATGCTAATCTCGGTTCTTACATTAATTGAAATGAAATTATTAGTTGCATCTAACGCCTGATTTATTTTTTTAGAATTTAAAATGGGTACTAGCAATTATGGGGCGTATAAATATTTATTTCATAATGAAGGTTATGATTCATAATTATGCAGGGCCCATCCCAAATCAAATTACAGGGCCAATCCCAGACCAAATTAGTTCATGCTAATCCCACTCATCATTTTGTTGATCATGTATATATTTGAATATATGTATAACCAGAAAGATGCAAAGAAATTTACCTACTCTACCTGGATTCAATCCTTCCGCACACCTGTGGATTCGAAAACTGATGCAGGTACCAATACCAATTCATATTTAAGCTAGCTTAGCCGAGCAATTCAATAATACTTCTTGAACAGAGCGAGCCAATTGCATCAAATTATAAAATTCATATTAAACCCTGTAATGTATGTATGCCATCACTTACTAAGCTAACCTAAAATCTATACCAAGATTAAAAAAAAGAAACCCAATGAAAAGAAAACAGATCTTACAGGTACATAAATTTGCCTGCCAGGATCGAGAAAGATGTGGGTGGATATCTCCTCATATATCTGCCTGGGATTGAACCCTTTCGCTCCCGCTCCTGTTCTTGCTGATTAAAAATTGAATTGAATAGATGTCATGTTTACCCTCTCCTCCTCCCAGTACCTCCCAACACAACAACACATTCCAGACCAGACCATACCAGACTCATACCAGACAAAACCAGACCACACAAAACTCATACCAGACGAGACATGACATGGAGCTCCAAGACAAGACTAGACTCAGCCCAGCGCAGGTAGTAGGAGGAGGAGATTCGGAAAAGGTAGAGATTGGGAGAAGATTGGAAATTAAATATTGCTGGTTGGATTCAACGACCCTGCTTTTTCTTGACTGCCATCTCTGCAAAAAAACACTTCTCTCACTGCCACCTCTGCAATGGTCGTGCTTTTCTTGACTGCAAAAAACCACTTCTTTTCACTGCCAGTCTGCCACCTCTACAAAGGCACGTTGTGGGGAGATATGGAAAAAGCATCTTGGATTGCGAGTAGCCACATCAACAAGTCTTTTAACTATTCACTGGTTGCAATAATTTCCGGAATTTCAACTTTGTTAAACGCACCGTATCACATTTGAAAAGTGATTATATATATCAAATAATGGTTAAATTTCGGGACCTGCCAAAAATATTTTATTTTAATAAAAATAAAATATTATTTATTTTATTTGCGCTTATTTTTATGTTTTAAGCATACTATCTATATTAATTATAGAAATTTATAATTTAATAAAAAATTATACTTTCGGTAAGTACAATAAAAGTTTTTAATTTATCTTTTGGAATTGAATTGTCCTCAGAATGAGAGAGTGCTTCCAACCAATTAAGTTACCAACTCTAGAAGAGTTGGATTTGGAATTAAATTAATCATGAATAAGGTATTTTAAAATTCAAAATATATCATGTTGTTGTTATTATTATTATTTTTTATTTTTTATATCTAGATTTTCTTTTAGCAATAGTAATATTTTCAAACAAAACAAATTTGACCAGACCTTTTTCATAATGAGTTTGGGATTCAACATTGAATATATGATAATTGATCATCCTCTTTCATAAAAACCATTACAACTCACATCTTAATTCTCCGTCTATTCAATCATTTTGGGAAGGATGGAGTTCAAAACTATTTAGATTTCAATATAAGGAAAACATTTGAGACTAAATTTAATTCATATACTCTCTCTCTCTCTCTCTCTCTCTCTCTCTCTCTCTCTCTCTTCAAAAAAACCATATTAAAAATGCTTCACCCAAATTTTATATAATAAAAAAATGCATCTTAAAAATCACCAAAACTCTAAAAACATTAAAAATCCTTAGAAATTATCAAAATTAAGAGATATTGGCAAGTTATACACTATTTTCTCGTCTTGTTTTATGACTTCACGACATGAGGAAACGTGAACAAGGAAGGAGCACCAATAGATTGAGATAAAGAATACGAGAGTCTCATTTACTCATTTACAAAGGAGAGATATGATGCAAACCAACAATAGAAGAAGAGAACACAAAAGTTTAGAGTGTGTTAATTGCACAAGCACAAAGATTGTAAACATTATAAAGAAAAGGAAAAAATACGAGTCTAGATTAATTGGAGATGAGTTAAGGAAGAGAACATTGGGTCGATGGGCTCCCAGTGGAAGAAGGATTTTGATAAGAGGGAATTATAGTGGGGAAAAGAGACCATCAACAAAGTGATTCATGGAAACTAGGTAAAGCTACATAAATGCATGCCTTAAGGGAAAGGGAATGTCGATATGTAATTGGAGGGAAAACCCAATTTTACAAAGGACATCAAATGATGAGAAATCATTATGAGATTAGACAAGCCATGATGGTATCAAGAAGGAAACATAATGCTAAATGGTGAAAGGAAAGAAGTTATGTTGAAGAATAGATTGAACATGACTAATAGTGGACGTGTAAAAGCATTGTGATAATGTACCACCAATACCAACTGAGATAGAAAAAGCTACATGTGGATCAAGGGCTAAAAAGTCAAAGATTTATTACATCCTAGAGAATAGTATCATATAACTTGAATCGAGATGGGAGATTGTACATATCATTGTTGTTTCCAGGAAGAAAAGGTGAGTAATGGATCACATGCAAAGGAAATTATGTAAATCCACTTGAACATGGAATATGGATTGATGTTG
>APFE030897688.1:0-12309 GCA_000404065.3 Pinus taeda | reverse complement strand
TATTGTCATGCTCCAAATCTAGTGTACTTCTTACAAGTCATTAGACTACAACTGGATTTCTCTTTTTTTAATTCAAGTGCATAAATGCCACCATATCCAATCTGTTTTTGATATAAATTTTATAAATACATACAAATTATTTTAATCTTATCGCTTCCCATATTAAGTACCTTTGCAAGATCTAGCATCTTTTCCTTGTTGCATCTTGGAAAGACATATTGTAAGATATCAGTGGAACTCCATCCATATTTGAATGGGTATGCAGATCAAGGTCGTGAAGTTTTTGGTTGCATTCATTGTGTTGACACATTGGAGTTTGAGTTAAATCAATAATGTGGCCTTGAACTTGTATTGAATATTGTCTTACTAATATTAATCGCGAGTCGTATGAGAAGGTTTTACAGTTCCATTACATATTGTTACTTTTGGGTGACAATCCCATTGAGCTACTTATGGAGGTCATACCATTATTAATGTATGATTTATTCATGCATACAATAAGTTGTATTGCATGTGCGCATACTCTTCACAACTTTGATGCTGGTTCCATCTAGATTTGAACATAAAATTTGTGCTCCTTATTTATGCAGCTACAATTATTTAGATATTGTTTTACTCAAAGACACCCATAGTTCCAAACTATGCATGTCAAACGGAATATGTATATGTTACTTAATATAATAACCTAGAAAAATTACATTCCAAAGCTATGTAAAATACACACATTCAAGTTTATAATAAAACTCATCACTAATACGAATCAACATAACAAACAAAATCATTTATTGGCAAAACACTTAGTAAACATACATAAGAAAATTCAAATTCAATGGAATATAAAATTAAAACATATAGATTAACAAACAAACATTGACAAAACCACATAGACATACAAAGATACATCAACAAGCATTGGTAAAACAAATTCTCACATCTATATGCAATTTCAAACAACAAACGAAATACAGGTATAGATAAGCAAATACACAATTTTAAAATTTTAAATATTAAAGACAAAATAAAAATGCAAATAGAATATGATAAAACGATAACACTTAAGAACATCTATGTAAAATATACACATTCAAGTTTATAATAGAATTCATGGCTAATACAAATCATCATAACAAACACAAGCATTTGTTGGAAAAAACACTTAGTAAACATACTTAAGCAATTTCAAATCCAATGGAATATAAATTTAAACACATACATTAACAAACAAACATTGAAAAAGCCACATACACATACAAAGATACATCAACAAACATTGACAAAAGAAATTCTCACATGTATATGCAATTTCAAACAACACACAACAAATATACCATTCTAAATTTTGAAATATTAAACACAAAATACAAATTCTAATAGAATACATTAAAAGGTAACACTTAAGAAAATATATGTAAAATACACACATTCAAGTTTATAATAGAATTCATTGCTAATATAAATCAACATAACAAACACAAGCATTTATTGGCAAAACACTTAGTAAAAATATTTAATCAATTTCAAATGCAATGGAATTTAAAATTTAAACACATACATTCACAAACAAACATTGACAAAACCACATATACATACACAGATACATCATTGACAAAACAAATTCTCACGTCTATATGCAATTTCAAACAACACACAAGATACAAATTTAAATAAGCAAATATACAATTTTAAAATTTTAAATATTTAACACAAAATACAAATTCAAATAGAAAAACACATATTATACAATTCCAATGTCAATACAAAAACAACCACATAGAAATGCAAATGCAACATTAAATAAGTACACACACTATATACAAAGTAAAAGCATACAATTATATAAAAATTCAAATTTACACTATTAACTTAATTACAATTTGAATTCAATACTACAAACACACAATTTCAATTTCAAGCCACATACAATACAAATATTCATAAATAAACACACACACACACACACACACACACACACACACATATATATGTAATTTCCAATAAAGAATAACATACAGAGTACAATTTCAGATAAACAAGCAAGCAATATACAAATTGAACTAAACACACAACATAAAATTTCAAATAAGTAATTCACAAAAATTTAAAAACATGCATTAGAAAATAAGAATTCAAAAAACACACTGCACATACAAACATTGAAAAAAAAAATCTTACATGTATATGCCATTTCAAAAAACACATGAAATAGAAATTTAAATAAGAAATCATACAATTTTAATTTTTTAAATATTAGACACAAAATACAAATTCAAGGGTTAACATTTATCTTAGATGTAGTTTTTTCCTTTTTTACCCCTTTAATTAAATTGATTAATTTAAAAAAAATATGTTATATGAACATGAATTATGGTACTTGTAATGATTTTTTTATTGGGCTAATAATCTTTTTTCTGATTTTCCATATCACACTAGGTGCAAGAAGAGAGCATACTCAAGAAATTATTGAACTAATAAATCTCTTTTCTAATCCTCCAGATCACACTAGGTGCAAGAGGAGAGCATAATTCAAGAAATTATCAATTTTTCCCTTTTTTTTAAATGTAAAAAATAGGCTACCTAATTACACTTTCCCAACAACGGTGGTAAAATGTTTAGTAAATTTAGTGTGTCCTAAATTACTACATAACTTATCAATCCAGGAGTCATAAACTGATGAAGTGTAGTGCACTGTATGTGCAAGACAACCTTTTTCTTACCTTACTATTTTCAGCTTTTATCTTGTTCTAGGGTTTTTTTCTTGTTGGTCTCCTAAAGTGTTTAATGCAAATGGAAATTCTATTCTAAAGTTTTAAGAATACTTTTAAAGATCAAGTATGGATATATGATTAAAGACAAGGTTTATGTCTCTTATGGTAATTTCCAAACATAAAACTTCAAAGATTTCAAAACATGTTGTCTACAAAATCAAAGTTTTGAAAAAAAGTGTAAAACATGCAGTTACATAAATCAAGCTAAAGATAAAGTATTGAAAATTGAAATCTAATTACATAATTGAAATCTAACAAACTATTGCACTCAAAACCAAAAAGTAAAGAAGCTGAGAACTAGTCACTAATTTCACCCATAATCACAATATTTCGTCAATTAACTTCTAAAACGGGGTTAAGCTAAAGACTCTATAAATATCATCATATGGCATTAATGAATGACATGTAAACTATCTACTTGTAGACTAATGAAAACAAAAATCAATTACTTCTAGTACAAACATTCAATTTCAATTTCAAACCACATGAAATATAAATTTAAATAACAAATCATACAATTTTAATCTTTTAAATATTAGACACAAAATACAAATTCAAGGGTTAACATTTATCTCAAATGTAGTTTTGCCTTTTCTACCCCTTTAATTAAATAGATTAATTAAAAAAAAATGCTATATGAACATGAATTATGGTACTTGTAATAATTTTTTTATTGGGCTAATAATCATTTTTCTGATCTTCCGGATCACACTAGGTACGAGAAGAGAGCATACTCAAGAAATTATTGAACTAATACCTCTCTTTTCTAATCCTCGAGATCACACTAGCTGCAAGAAGAGAGCATAATTCAAGAAATTATCAAATTTTCCTTTTTTGTTTTGAATGTAAGAAATAGGGTACCTAATTACACTTCCCCGGTAATGGCGCCAAAATGTTTAGTCAATTTATTGTGTCCTAAATTTCTACATAAGTTACCACACTTCATAAACTGATGAAGTGTGGTGCACTGTATGTGCAAGACAACCTTTTTCTTACCTTACTATTTTCAGTTTTTGTCTTGTTTTAGGGTTTTGTTCTTGTTGATCTCCTAAAGTGTTTAATGCAAAATGGAAATTCTACTCTAAATTTTTTAGAATACTTTTAAAGATCAAGCGTGGATATAGGATTAAGGATCAAGTGTGGATATAGGACATATGTTTATGTCTCTTATGGTAATTTCCAAACATAGAACTTCAAAGATTTCAAAACATGCTGTCTAAAAAATCAAAGTTTTGAACAAAAGTGTAAAACATGCACTTACAGAAATCAAGCTAAACATAAAGTAGTGAAAATGAGGTTATTGTTTGTGTTTTCCATATAACTATAGAATTGAAATCTAACAAACTATTGCACTCAAAACCAAAAAGTAAAGACGCTGAAAACTAGTCACTAATTTCACCCATAATCACAATATTTCGTCAATTAACTTCTAAAATGGGGTTAAGCTAAAGACTCTAGAAATATCATCATATGGCATGAAGGAATGACATGTAAACTATGCACTTGCAGACTAATGAAAACAAAATCAATTACTCCACCTATAATCACAATAGCTCGCCAATTAACTTCTAAAACAGGATTAAGCTAAAGGCTCCGGAGATATCATCATATAGAATTAATAAATGATATCTAAACTATCTACTTGTAGACTAATGAATGTAAAATCAAATTACTTCACCTATAATCAAAATAGCTCGCCCATTAACTTCTAAAACGGGGTCAAGCTAAAGGCTACGGATATATCATCATATAGCATGAATAACTAATATCTAAACTATCTACTTGCAGACTATTGAAAGAAAAATCAAATTACTTCACCTATAATCAAAATAGCTCGCCCATTAAATTATGAAATGGGGTTAAGCTAAAGGCTCTGGAGATATCATCATATAACATGAAGAACTGATATCTAAACTATCTAAAAGCAGTAAAAAAATCTCACTAAAATGAAAGCATAATAACTTGAATTGAAAACTAAAGTTCAATAGAGGAAGCAAGTCTCATATTACCACTTGATGCAAGAACTACATTAAAAAGGTTGAACATAACCTATCCTCAAATGCACCAATCAGTGTTAGTGGAAAATATAACAATGATGCAAAAACATGTACAGGAGTAAAACAATTAATACCATAAACGAAAGATGAGATATTTATAGCGCAAGTAAGAGAAAATATGCATGAAAACTATACCAAATGAAAGAAAAACCTTAGCCAGTAGGGGCCCTCTGCACAGCTATGGATTAACACGCTGTCACTTCACTTCAAACCATGCTTAAACAGTCATGAAAAACATAGTTTTTTCTATTATGAAATAGAGGATATATCTCTCGGTTACAACAACAAAATAACGCTAAAAACAATAGTATCAAGATTAACTACTTGCATTGGAAACACTTATATTTATAGATGAAATAAATATCTATATTTTAGAGAAATTTCTTCCACAGTGGACACGTGAACACGTCGGAATTCGAGGATTCAGCCTCTTTGTTCCCATGACTAGTAAATCTGTGCAAAGAGGATGTTAGATCGCATTATGGAGATGACCTGTAGGTGGCAAAAACAGGTCCATGAATTCTGGAATGGTTTTAGGCTTCCCTGGGTACTGGAACATAGTCCTAGTTGACACAGGACTTTTTGTTGACCACCCTTTGATTGGTACTTTTACTCACAAATTTGGCTAACCAGATAGGACCTCGTCCATGTGTGGATCATTTCTGAACTGCCCATGTGTCTCGTTTCTCCTACCGACACTTGTAACCTACAGAACAATGAAAACAACTGCGAATTGCTAATTAGCTACGGAAAGTGGCTACATTCCATAGCTGATAAACAAAGCCTAGATCAAATAGCACACACAATGATATAATCTAAAAATCACTCAATTTTATTGCTAAAATCAACATGTAACAACTTTTTGATAGCTTATGGGACATTGATATGGGAAAATAGAAGAGAAAAGGTTTAGGAAAATGAGTAGAAGAGAGGTAGTTCTGGGGCGCCAAAATGTTTATTCAATTTAGTGTGTCCTAAAGTGATAAATAAGTTACCAATATAGGAGTTGCAAATTAATGAAGTGTAGTGCATTGTATGTGCAAGAGAACCTTTTTCTTACCTTACTGTTTTAAGTTTTTATCTTGTTTTGGGTTTTTATTGTTGGTATCCGAAAGTGTTTAATGAAAATGTAAATCCTATTCTAAATTTTTAAGAATAATTTTAAAGATTAAGTGTGGATATAGGATTAAAGACAAGGTTTGTGCCTCTTACGGTAATTTCAGAACTTAGAACTTCAAAGATCTCAAAACGTGTTTTCTACAAAATCAGAGCTTTGAATGAAAGTGTAAACATGCAGCTACATAAACTAAGCAGAAGATAAAGTAATGAAAATGAGGTTACTGTATCTACTCTCCATCTAATTACATAATTTAAATCTAACAAACTATTGCAGTGAAAACCAAAAAGTAAAGAAGCTGAAAACTAGTCATTGATTTCACCCATAATCACAATATTTCGTCAATTAACTTCTAAAACGGGGTTATGCTAAAGACTCTAGAAATATAATCATATGGCATGAAATAATGGCATGCAAACTATCAACTTGTAGACTAATGAAAAAAAATCAATTACTTCTAACCCCTCTCCCTCTACCACTCTCTCCCCCATCTTTCTCTTTCTCTAGTCCTCCCCTCTCTCCCGTTCTCCCTATCCCCCCCCTCTCTCTCTCCCCTCCTCTCTCTCTCTCACTATTTGTCTCCCCTTCCCTCCCCCAATCTTTCCCTCGCCCCTCTCTCCCTACCCCTCTCACTGTCTCTCCCATTGGCCATAAACCTCAAACCCTAAAACCTAAGGATTTTATAACATTTGAAAAAGTGTTTTGTAGCTTTTATTTAAGCATTTACTAAAACCATTTACTAAAGTGCTATAAACCCTAAACCCCTAATCCCTAAACCCTCACCCTTAAACCAAAACCCTAAACCCTAAAAATACCTAAATCCTAAGAACCGTGAAAACCCTAAAAAACATTAACCATAAAAAACCCTAAACCCTAAAAAACTCTAAAACCTATAAACCAGAAAAAACCCTAAACCCTACATCTGTTTTTTCTAATTTTTTATAAGTGTTTATTAAAAGAATTTATTAAATCATTATAAACCATAAACCCTAAACCCTAATACACACACTCGCAACCTAAACCCTAAACCCTAAACCATAAGCACTTTATAATATTTTAAACGCCAACCCTAAATCCTAAGTATTTTATAACATTTTAACAAGCCTTTGTAACTTTTCTTTTAAGTGTTTATTTAAAGAATTTACAAAATTTTTATAAACCCTAAACCCTAAGAATTTTATTACAATTTAGCAAGCATTTTGTGACATTTTAAAACACTAAACACTAAACACTAAGAATTTTATAACATTTTAAAATATATTTTTGTAACTTTTTAAAGTGTTTATTAAAAGCATTTAATAAAGTTTTATAACCCTAAACCCTAAGCATTTTATAACATTTTAACAAGAGTTTTGTAACTTTTATGTAAGTGTTTATTAAAATAATTTACTAAAGTGTTAGAAACTGTAAACCCTAAAATCTAATAATTTTGTGATCTATTAAAAATAATTTTGTAACTTTTTTTTAAGTGTTTATTAAAAGAATTTACTAAGGTGATAGAAAACCTAAACCCCAAACCTTAAACGCTAAACCCTAATCGTTTATTAGCATTTTAAAAGGTGTTTTGTAACCATTTTTAAGTTTTTATTAAAGGCACTTAATAATGTTTTATAAACCCTAAACCCTAAACCTTAAACCCAAAATCCTAATACCTAAACCCTCAAACCTAAACCAGAAACAATAAACCCTAAACCCTAAATGCTAAACCTTAAACTCTAAACCCCACACCATGAACATTAAGCCCTAAACCCTAAGCATTTTATAACATTTAAAAAGGGTTTTGTAAGTTTTTTTTAAGTGTTTATTAAAACAATTTACTAAAGTGTTATGAACCCTCAACCCTAAACTGTAAGCCACAAACCCTAAGCCCTAAACCCTAATCTCTAAACCTAAAACCCTAAACCCTAAAACCTAAACAACGAACCCTAAATGATAAACCCTAATAACATTTAAAAAAACATATTGTAACTTCTATTTAAATGTTTATTAAATTCATTTACTAAACTGTTATAAATCCTAAACTCTAAACACTAAACCCCAAGCCATAAACCCTAAACTCTAAACCCTAAGCATTTGATAACATCTTAAAAAAATTCTAAATTTTATTTAAGTGTTGATTAAGAGGATTTACTTAAGTCCTATGAACCCTAGACTCTTAACCCTAAGCCCCAAGAAATTTATAACACTTTAAAAAGTGTTTTTTAACTTTTATTTAAGTGTTTATTATAACAATTTACTAAAGTCTTATGAACCCTAAATGCTACTCCTTTATAGCATTTAAAAAGATTTTTGTAAGTTTTATTTAAGTGTTTATTAAATTCATTTACTAAGCTGTTATAAACCCTAAACTCTAAACACTGAACCCCAAATTATAAACCCTAAACTCTAAACCCTAAGCCTTTTATAACATTTCAAAAAGTGTTTTGTGACTTTTATTTAAGTGTTTATTAAAAAAAATTACTAAATTGTTATAAACACTAAACCCTAAACCCCAAACCCTAAACCCTATACCTTATACCCTAAAAAACCCTCAGCATTTCATAACATTTTAAAAAGTTTTTTGTAACTATTTTTATAAACATTAAACCCTAATCACTAAAACCTCAACCCTAATTAATTTATAACTTTTTAAAGAGTGTTTTGTAACACTTATTTAACTGTATATTTAAAACATTTACTAAATTCTTATAAACCCTAAACCATAAACGCTAAATCCTAAGAATTTTATAACATTTAAAAAACTATTTGTAACTTTTATTTAACTTCTTATTAAAAGAATTTACTAAAATGTTATCAACCCTAAATCCTAAAGCCTAAACCCCAAACCCTATTCCCTAAACCATAAACCCTAAGAATTATATCAGTATCTATAATAAGGGAAGACCACATGTGGGTATGTGAGTGTAGGAGGGAGAAAATTGTGGTACATGAGAAACCCAGAACTTTGTTTTTCCACCCTTGTTCACAAACATTTTTCCTTTTATTTATTTTCTTCATAACTCATCTTGGCTCCATGTGATGAATGCATTATGTTTAATATGTAGTAACGAATACTAACTTAAGGTGAGGTGGTGCATCCCTACACCCTTGTTGAACTGGTAAATCCCCTCTGCGGACAGAGGCGATCCCACTAGCCCAATACGGGTCTAGCAACAATCACACCACGCTACACGCAGGTTCCTAATTGCATAAATCAAAGATCGATCATGATGATCTACCTGGAATCCAACGCTAGTAATTGAAGAATAAACGTCGCTCCCGTCCCTTTGCTTTGGCTGGTCACAATCCTCACGCTCCACGTAAACGGACACCTGCACATGCAAAGAATGATACAAACACAAGCGTAAATTCCAGTATATGCAATTATATATCGGTCAGAAAAGATACAACTCAAATACCATTGAAAGACACATGAGTGGAACCATAATGATAGTCGTCTATTAATCAGTAAAAACAGAGAAAGATTACAACCAAAGGTTCTGACGTTGAACCTCCTCTAACTGGGCCAGCAGCTAAATACGCCTTGCAAAGTGACCTCTTCTCTCTCGATATTTTGGCAGCATAACCCCTCTATAGTTCTCAATTCTCACTATCACTCCAGCATAATCTCAGTACTCACACTAGCTCTAGCAAAAACTAGTTGATTTAATGCAGGGGGACAGTCATTTATAGATGGAGCAGGAAGGAGTATGCATTGTATCAGGACACCTACTGAAGATTTAGCATTATCCCATAATAGCCACTGAACTTGGTTGTCATGGATAAAAAGATGAAACTCGACCACTTCCATGAGATTTTTCCCTGAGAGAACTCCATGAACAAAGAGGAAAAAACATTGAGTGCACGCTGGCTAAAAATCATAACCAAATTTAGGTGGCGCGGGCTTTGCTCTATGACAGAGCGTCCATGGGCGTGCCCTCTTTTGAGGAACTGAGTCATTGGAATGGGTAAGACACTATGGACCCGCGCTAATGGAAAAAGGGCATTTTTTAGGGCTAATCTGCAAAAGGTGTCTTCACGGAATTTGAAGTTCATACTCAGGAGAATCCAATGCAAGTGTTTTTAAGTTGTGTCACTGGTCACAGGTCCATAAATGTGTCCTCCAATGTGCAAAAGCAAGGGTAACAGGGACGGTGACCAACGGTGACAAATTACTACGTAACAACCCTAAATCCTAAACCCTAAACCATAAAACCTAAGCCCCAAATCCTAAAAGTTAAACCCTAAGCATTTTGTAACATTTTAAAAAGTGTTTTTTAACTTTTATATAAGTGTTTATTAAAACAATTACTAAGGTGTTATAAACCTGAAAATATGAAGCCTAAACCCCAAACCCTAAACCCTAAAAAGAAAAGCTTGAAACTTAAACCTCAAGAATTTTATAAAGTGCTATAAACCTTAAACCCTAAACCGTTATCCCAAAAGCCTAAACCATCAACACTTAACCCTAAAACCTAAACCCTAAAGCCCAAACCCTCAATCCTAAACCCTATATTTTAAACCCTAAACCCTAAGCATTTTATAACAACTTTAAAAATGTTTTGTAACTTTTATTTAAGTCTTATAAACCCTAAATCCTAAAATCAAAACCATAAACCCCTAACCTTAAACCCCAAACCCTAAGTATTTTATAACATTTTAAAAAGTGTTTTGTAACTTTTACTTAAATTTTTATTAAAATAATTTACTAAAGTGTTATAATCCCTAATCCATAAACACTAGACTTAAAACCTTAAACCCTAAACCCTCAACCTTTTATAGCATTTTAAAAATTGCTTTGTAACTTTTATTTAAGTGTTTATTAAAAGAATTTACTAAAGTGTTATAAACCATAAACCCTATCCCTATCCCTAAACCTTGAACACTAAACCCTATAGCGTAAACCCTATACACCAAGAATTTTATAACATTTTGAGAAGTGTTTTGCAATATTTATTTATTGTTTATTAAAAGCATTTACTAAAGTTTTATAAAATTTAAAACCTAAAACCTAAATCCTAAACCCCAAACCCTAAGAATTTTAAGAACCTTAAACAACTTACCCTAAACGCAAAACCCTAAATTCAAAACCCTAAACCCTAAATACTAAACCCCAAATAATAAACCTCAAACCCTTACCTCTAAACCATAAGCACTAAGAATTTTATAACATTTTAAAAAGTATTCTGTAACTTTGATTTCAGTGTTTTTTAAAAGCATTTACTCATGTTGTAAACCCGAAACCCTAAACTCTAAACCTGAAACCCCAAACCCTAAACCCTAAAGCGTAAACCCTAAATCCTAAGCATTTTATAAAATTTTGAAAACCATTTTGTAACATTTATGTAATTGTTTAATAAAATAATTTACTAAAGTGTTATAAACCCTAAACCTTAAACCTAAAACGCAAAATCAAAACCCTAAACCCTAAACCCTAAGCATTTTATAACAGTTTGAAAAGAGTTTTCCACCTTTAATTTAAGTCTTTATTAAAAGAATTTATTAACGTCTTATATACCCTAAACCCTAAATCCTAAAGGTAAAACCATAAATACTTAAACCTAAGAATTTTATATCATTTTGAAAGTAATTTTGTAACTTTTATTTAAGCCTTGATTAAAAGCATTTACTAAAGCCTTATAAACTATAAACGTTGTGCTAAACCACCCTAAACCCTACACCCCAAACCCTAAACACTAAACCCTAAACCATAATCATTTTATAACATTTAAAAAAAATTAACTTTTATTACGATGTTTATTAGAATAATTTACTAAAGCATTATAAACCCTAAACACTAAACACTAAAATATAAACCCCAAACCTGAAGCCCTAAACCCTAAAGCTTAAATCCTAAACTCTAAGCATTTTATAACATTTTAAAAAGTTTTTTTGTAACTTTTATTTAAGTGTTTATTAAAATCATTTACTGGACCCTTATAAACCCTAAACCCGAAGCATTTTATAACATTTAAAAAAATGTTTTTTAAATTTTATTTAGGTGTTTATTAAAATAATTTACTAAATCATTATAAACCCTAAATCCTAAAACATGAACCCTAAACCCCAAGCCCTAAATACTAATCATTTTATAGCATTTTAAAAGTATTTTGTAACTTTCATTAATTGTTTATTAAAAGCATTTTCTAAAGTGTTATAAACCCTAAACCCTAAAACATAAACCCAAAACCGAAAACCCTAAACCCTAAGTATTTTATAACATTTTGAATTTATTAAATTGTTATAAACCCTAAACCCTAAGAATTTTGTTACAATTTAGCAAGCGTTTTGTAACATTTTAAAACTCTGAACCCTAAACATTTTATAACATTTTAATACGTGTTTTGTAACTTTTCTTAAGTTTTTATTAAAAGCATTTACTAAATTTTTA
>APFE030897687.1:0-38716 GCA_000404065.3 Pinus taeda | reverse complement strand
TAGTTTGGAATTAGTTCAAACTGCTCCTAGAAGAATGAGCTCGACCCCTAGAGGCAAGGGAAGAGGTTAGCTTGCCTATATTATGTGTTTTCTTAGTCATTTTGAGAGATTGGAAGGTTGGACTCTTGTGGGAGAAAGTTTCATTGTATATTGTACATCTATCTTTGCAATTTCAAGAGGAAGAAGGCCAGGGTTTTGCAGACATCCTTGTGGATTCTTGTGGATTGTTGTGTTGATGGTGTGTTCTCTACATGTTCTTGTAAGTTTGTTTATGTATTCCACATCTCTCTTTTGCTTCTATTTGGACAGATGAAGTGATAAAGTTTGAAATCATGCTTTGACATGCTCAGCTTTTTAGTTTGTTCAAATTTATGTTTTCTACTGTTTAGAGAGGACTCAAATGGTTGTTTTCCCTCTTTAGCTCCTTCTCTATCATCCCTGATCATCCATCTCAGATTAAGGCATCAGCACTCACTCCTACCTTGCCCCAAAGATCCCCTTGCAAAAACTGTGCTCAATCCCCGTACCCTGAATTGCACTCCCTCCAATTGCCACCAAAAACCCAAAAATCTTTAAATCAACCCCCCTTATCAATTTACTAGCCTAATATCTTTGATCCTAATTGGTCAGCTTATCATATTGAAGATCTACCGAATCTGACCCGAGAGAGCCTTCTCATACCTCGTAGGGCTAGCTACGAGGTGAAATGGTTTGATGTAGCCTTGAGAGTTTGTCTATCTCAGCCTAGGTGAATTCCAAGTGCTAACAGGATGTAAGAGATTAGAGTGAGGTTGACCTAAAGTTAGTCATGGTTAGCATCTCCACAACATTGGCGGACTATAGAAAACTACTGGACGGGAGTATGTAGATTTGGGCTTCACTACAGGAAGATCCAAATGTTCAAAAACTGCTGGAGGAGATGTAGAAAAAGAAGCAGTGGTTAGAGGATATTTGAGCAACTGTGAAGGAATTGCATATATCACAGAAGCTCACAAAGATCAATGAAGCGAAGGTATTGCAGAAGAGGATTGAAGAGCTAAAGAGGGAAGAGAAGACATTGATAGACAAAACTCAACCTTGGTCGTGACGAGGCCCTTCAACTCTCCCAGATAGCAAATGAGAATCTCCAGGAGCTTCGACAAAAGGAGACAACATTACTAAATAAGGATGCAGAGCATGTAATAGAAGCATTGTTGGAGGAAGTGTTCGCTTGTTGATGCCTGACCCAGGTTCAGAGTTAATTAGCCAAACAAATCCTTGTACTACTAGCCCTTTCGGCAACAGTTTGCGGAGTGCGGACTGAGGTCTCACCCAAAGTAGTATGGGAGGGTGCTAAAACTAGGTTTCCGCACCCTTGAGATGTCTGAGAGGTTTGATTGGTCCTTTGTTTGTTCCTGCATGCAGGTGGCTTCGCGCACCTTCCGTTCCTCGCGGCCTGATACCCTACCTTTGTGCAACCCTATCGAGGGGCTGTGCTGCGCTCTGCGCTATTACCCGAGATCTTATTTATCTTCTAGTATTAGTTAAGCACCTTCGCCTACTTAAATGTCTTAAGTTATACTTAACAATATAAAACATTCATATAGGTTTGCGCAGTAAATAAATAGTATACTTGCAATTATATCCAATCATGCATTAAACCAGAAAAAGATACACATAATTATGGAAAAACTTCTCTTTATTAATTCTTCCAACGGTTACAGACTCGACCTGCCCTACGCACTCAGCTACAGGGGTCTGCGCACTCAACTGCGGACTAATAGGCCTCTGCACACTCAGCTGCAGAGCCTTCTTCTACTCTACGACCCACAGACACACTTTACACTTCGACTCAATCACTTAGACTTCTCATCCTTATTTTAGTTCCTTCGTTACTTGCTATCTTCTATACTTAGAGCTTTACTCTATTTATATAATCCATGCTCCGCAAAGCATGGGTAGGTCTATCCAGCTGACAATAAAAACTAGGGTGGACAACCCTGTGACTCTATCATACTTTTGCGCCCTGTGTCCTTAATTTGCAATGCTTTTACAACAAGATTTAGACATAACTTGGGATTTAAGCCCCAAAACATGCCTTGGGGGGATTCCATGCCCAACAGGCCTCCAACACAAACATCGTGTCTCTCCCTCGAGTCACTCTGTCGGCACGGAGATCTTTGCGCAGAGTCCCTCCAACTATTCGCGTACAGCGGCAAGGTTAGCAACACACTGAGTTGCTACTTGCTGGATCTGATGCATACGGTGTTCTGAGACCTCTGTGTCAGAACTGCTTCTCTGCATCTATGCTGGTATCCCCTACATTTGTTTATAGTCCTGCGTCTTTGTCTGGATTCTTGGAGTGCGAAGACTGTGCTTCTAACGGTTAGTCAGATAGCCGGGCCACCTGTGTAGGGCTTTAAGCGACTACCATTCAATTTTCCTGGGAAAGGATCTCCATTTAGTTTGACTAGCTATACCGCACCTCCATATGTGATCTTCTTAACAATGTATGGTCCTAGCCAATGAATTCTAAACTTTCCTGGGAATTTATCAAACTTACTGTCATATAGCAGCACTAAATCATTTACCTTGAAGGTGCACAACTTAATATGGTGATCGTGCCAGGCCTTCTCATGCTGTTTTTTCACCTGTTGATGAAAGCCAGCGAGGAACCATTCCTCCTCGAGTTCTTCCAACTGTGCGAGTCTTTCTTGTAGGGCTTCACGGTCCGTCATACCTATGAGTGTTGCTATGCATAGACTAGGTATAATATACTCCATTGGCATGACATCTTCCATGCCATAAACTAACCAGAAAGGTGTCTGTCCCATCAGTTTATTTCATGTTGTCCTATAAGCCCATAGTACTGTAGGTACACGCAGGTCCCAATCGCTCCACAGTGCGTTGCATACTTTGGTTAGCACAGTCTCTAGTATTTTGTTGAATGCTTCTACTGTCCCATTGGCTTATGGGTGATACAGTGTGATTTTTTGATGATACACCTAGAACTCTTCTATTAGAGCGCTGATGGTTTTGTTCAGGAAATGTGTACCGCGATCACTCAATAAGATTTTCGGACAACCAAATCGAGTCAACATGTGTTCCAACAAAAACTTTGCAGCCGTGGTGGCCTGTAGTCTTTGACCGGCTGCACTTCCACCCAATGAGTCAGGTACTCTATCGCGGTGATGATGTATCGCGCACCCATTTTTCCTTGAGGTTTGATAGGTCCTACAAATTAGATTGCCCACTTTTCGAAGGGTTGCAGCATCATTTGCGGATTCAAAGGAATCTCGTCCCTCCGTGATGGTTTACTTATCCTTTAACACATATCACAGGCATTGCTTTGTGCTTTTGAATTCTCGTGAAGGGTTGGCCACCACAACCCTGCACCAAGAATCTTTTGCGTGGTCACTCATCCTACATAGTGTCCTCCTGTAGCACCGCCATGTGCTTCCGCAAGGATCGGACTTCGTTCAGATTCAGATACGTACCTTCGCAGTATCTCATCATTTCCCATTTTGTATAGGTGCCCCGCGATGACAGAAAAATCAGCCACGTGCACCACCAGTTCCTTCTTCCGTTAGACGGAGTATTCCTTTGACACAGTCCCATTTGTCAGAAAGTGGATTATATCTTCAAAGCTTCCATCCGTGACGTGCACAACAAAGAGCTGTGCATCAGGTAATCCTTCCTTTAAACTAGTAGGTTCCTCGCCTATCTCAATACATGACAGGTGATCTGGTCCCGTGTTCAGGCGTCCAGGCTTCACCACGACCTCAAAGTCATATTATTGGAACAATAAGAGCCACCTGCATATGCGCCCCCCAACATAGGCTTATTGACCAAGTATTTTAGGGCTGAATGGTTTGTATACATCTTGAAATGAACTCCTAGCAAATAGTGCTGTTATTTCTGGAGCGCGTACACCATAGCCAACCCCTCGCGTTCGGTTGTGGAATAGTTCTTTTTCGCTTTGGACAATCTGTGACTTGGGAATGCGATAGGGTGATCCAAGCCCTCTCCACCCTCTTGTGTTAGCACCACTCCCAGCATTATACATGACGCGTCAACATGGACATGAAACTCCACATCCCATTTTGGGAAGAGCAGGATTGGGGCAGAGACCAATTTCTCTTTTAGTACATCCAGGCTCTTCATGCAATCATCATTCCAGCAAAACGTGATATCCTTTTTCAACAGTTTCTTCATTGGTGCGGTGATCTGGGCATAGCTTTCGATGAACTTCCTGTAGTACCCAGCATGTCCCAAGGTAGCGTGCAACTGTTTAACACTGCGCAGTGCTTCCAAATTTAGAATTACTGTAATCTTTGCGAGGTCTACCATTAGTCCCTGTTTGCAGACCACATGTCCCAACAGGTTCCCAAAGGGAACAGAACGTACACTTTTTAAGGTTCAACGCAATTTGGTGTCATTGCCAAGTATCCAGCATCAAGCGTAAGCTTGCTACGTGATGCTTAACCAATCCAAATACAGTCCAATCATCCAGAAGACGTCCAGGAATTTGTGGATATATTCTTTGAATGTGGCAACGACTATGCACAAAAAGATGGCTGGCACATTCTTTAACCCAAACGACATGATGGTGTATTGAAAGAAGCCCCACTCAGTCCCGAAGGTGGTCTTGCTCCTATCTTCTGGAATGATTTTGATCTAGTGGTACCCTAAGAACCCGTTCATGAAAGAATATGCTTCTTGCCCACCAACATTTTCCAATACTTCATCTGTGAATGGGGTTGGAAATGGATCGTGCACACAGGCATCATTCAATTTCCTAAGGTCCACGCATATTCTTATCTTGCCCTTTTTCTTCTTCTCTTGCACTACCATGGGGCTTACCCAGTTAGATTCTTCCACTGGCTCAATAATTCTAGCTGTGAGCATTTTGTCTAATTCTACGCGGACCTTTTCCTTGTACTTTGGATTCAAGCAGTAAGGCCTTTACTTAACTGGCTTCACGTAAGGTTTTAGGGTGATCTTCATCATCCCTAAATCACCAACGATCCCCTTTAAGTCTATGATCTTGGTCGGGAATAAGTCTTGGTACTCGCGGAGTAATTCAATGACCTTATCCACCGTGGCATCATCCCAGTAGTCACTGAGTGTTACATACTTCAGTTCGACCTTCGTACCAATGTTCACCTGCTTCGTTTTCGCTGGCATGGTAATGTTAGGGTCTTTAATCAATGGTCCTTGAACCTCGTGATAGCCTTCAGTTTCAGGAAGGTTAAAATTTTGCGGACCTTCATCGTCTTCTTCAATGTTTATGCTGTAACACTCCAGTCCACAGCTCAGTTGGGTCGCCCATTTACGTTGAAGCACTTCCATTGGTTCCTTGGGTATTTTAAAGGAAGTTTCTTTTACTGCTTGTAGCGCATCATCAACACTATCCCACTAACGATCCTCAAACGTGAAAATTAACAGGAATCCTTCACGCGGGATATCCCATTCATTCGTGCCATGGTGGGGCTCCATTTCTATATACCAATTCATGGGTATAATGTCCAGGGTATGACAAAATAGGTGCACCCACTCGGGTTGTGGCTCTTCCCCATAGACCTTTACCCATTTTGCGAGGTGTATAGGTGGATCATCCCGTCGGTCATATTTTTCTTCTAACTGCATCTGAGGCTTCACAAACCGCATGCGCATCATCCTTCTGCATTCTCTCCAATCCTCAAAACTTCTTTGGTGCGTACCCCGCCATCTCGCGAGCGTATCTTGTAGTACACAATGCAACAACCTTGTCATCATGTTACAGTTGAGCATGGTTAACTCGTGTAACCGGTTCTGCCATTGCTCTATCTCCTCGTCAGAATCTGATGTGCAAGAGCTTTCACGCTCCCACGCGATTCGGCCATCCACGGTTGGATTTACCCAGTCCTGCTCCCGCGCGGTTATTTTGTAGATACATTCCAAGTCATCGTTGTTGTCATAGTTGCGCACTAGCTTTGTGTAGCGCGATCCTTTTGCAGGGTCTAAAGGTACCACTATGCGTAGTGAATGTTTCTCAAAGATCATCTTGCGTTTCTTTAGATTTATCACTCCATTCGTGTCAGTGGCCCAATCTATTCCCAATAGCACGGGGTAGGGATTGCTGTCATCAAAAATCTCTATCTCTTCGAAATATTCTAGCGCACTTGCTCCTTTGATATCTACTGTGATTCCCTGCAATCTCCCCATAGGTAGGATCTTTTGCTGGTTCGCCATACGTAGTTGGATAGGAGATCATTGCAGCACAATCATGCCCATGCGCTCCCATGTCTGCTTTGGTAGGACGTTTGCATCCGATCCTAGGTCCAAAATCACTTGGTCCATCTCATATTCCTCGATCTGCACGGTCAATCTCATCTCCCTTCCTGTTCGTATTGTTTGCTTCCTGAGCTTCTGGATTACTCATGGTTCTCCTAACGCAGTCCCAGTGCATCTAGTTATGAGTTCTTGTAGCTCCTTTACAGCCTTGCTATCGTGTAGCAGCTTCATGCATGTCTCCAAGAACGTAGTGAGCATCGATGGGTCCATTTCCGGCTCTAGTCTGTCTTTACTTCCTGAAGTGGAGGCATCCACAAAGCTCCTCTTAGCTTCCATGAAGGTCTCCTTAGCACGCTCCAAATCAAATTTTGGTTCCTTCGTTGGGGCCTTGCGAACCCAGGTACATTCTTTAGGCTACTTGCCTTTGTCATCCCCTGTCGTAATACCACTCTGGAGCATGATATTTACATTAGATTCTTCCTTGTATGTCTCAAACCTCGTCATTTGCAAGTTCTGAGTCGGGGGAGGTTGGAGTGCTCCTTTATTGCGCAACCTTGCTATTAGTATTGGACAGTCCTCTGTCTCATGATCAAACAACGTACAATACAAGCATGATGGTCATGTTGGATTTGTACAATCGTGGGCGTAGTTCCCTGGCCCTCCACAATTGTAACATATCAGTTGTCCGTGACCTCTTCCTGGGCCCCCTCCACCTTAGCCTCGTCCGTGCCCCTGAAATTTGGTGCGTGCCATTCCTGTGTTTTGATCGAGGGCCCGTGTTTCGGCCTGAACTCTGTAGGTAGGATTTTGAGCCATCATCAGTTCATAACTTCTATAGGTGTGCTCATCATATCCTACTGACCTACAGAAATTACAGAACAACTACTGGGAATTCTGCGTATACTTCTGTAATAGATGGAAATTATCTATAGCATGGTATCCTCCTATCTGACAAATCGCACACCATAATGTAGGCACCGCACTTGGTCCTACTTATGCCTCTGATCTTAGTGGTATTGGCCCTCCTCCCGCAAGGTAATTCGTGAACACTGGGCAGTGGTCCTCGTCGTGCCCCTGGCCCTTCCATTTTATACACCATACCTCATCGCACATCTCTGGGTGGGTTGTCCCATCTTGTTTCAAACTCTGCATCTCTAGGCATAGGTTTTTTAGTTGCACATGAATCTGCTGAACTCCCAAGTTAGGATCTTGTATCGGAGTCTCGTGCAATCTCATTGCAACCTCCAAAGCCTCAGCCTGAGTGTTTAGTCTTTGTTGTGACAACGCGTTCTGTAGATGCAACGTTAACGACGCTACAAACCATTTGTGGTGTTGCCCCTCTATTAATGTCATGTTTGTTTCACGAAGTGTGCACTCCAGTGTTTGATCCAACTCCCACAGGGTTTTGCCTAGTAGCATTGTGATTTCCTTGAATCCAATGATCGACCATGCCTCCAATTTTGGCCTGCTGAATTCTTTCTTTAGTGCAGCTGGGATATCCACTATTCCCGCATTTGGATTGTCATTGGAATGCTTAATGTACCAGGTCAACACGTGATCCTGCAGAGCTGACCAACGTTGCCTTTTTTATATTGTCATCTGTGACACCCTGTGCTTCCCATACAGATTTTATCACGAACCAAAACTGGTCCGAATCTTCATTCCCTACTCCTTTGAACACTAGTAGCTTTATTGTGCTGGCCATATTTCTTCGCATTGGTTACGGAGGTGGTATGCGCGAAGTTGGGGGTGAAGATGGTGGAACCGGTGGTGGTGTGGGTGGGGGTGGTATGCGCAGAATTCTTTTCCTTATCAGGCTGATCACATTTCTTGCCGCGATCTTCGCGAGCTCTTCTTCACCCCCTCACGGAGGTGAAATCAAGGGGATAGTCTCTAGTTATGTGCTACCTTCATTTCTGTAGATTCTCCCACTTCACGTAGCCCCAAACTTCAATTTATTCGCAAACCCCGCTTTTCACACAATAGCATTTTAATCCAAGTGTTCAAAGATTTAACGTACTTACTTCGCGGTCCTTTGAGGAAGCGTCATTCTGCCTCGCTATAGCTGACTAAAGTATCTACCACGAATTTAGTGATGAATCCTCCTATGATTCAATCGAGCCAGTGATTGACAGCATGCGTGATCTTATCTTCCGATGCTTCCAGTCTGTGCACCCATTCTGGGGTCCACACAATAGGTTTTTCAAGTTTACACCTTCCTTGGCTATTTGCTAGCTTCGCGATCCAGTCGTACAACTCAGTAGGGAAGGATGCAAAGAAAATTTCATGGATCTCCATATACAAGTAATAGTCTAACCACTCTTCCTTTGATAGTCACAGATTCCTGTTTTCCTACACCGCGAATTCATGAATCTTTCTGTCCAATCACTCTTCAATTCATTTCTTTGTTGGATTCCAGTGATATGACATCAGACATCTCTATGCATATCTCGGTCCCAACAACGGCTTGTTGGGGCCTAACCCAGGTTTGGAGTTAATTAGCCAAACAAATCCCTGTACTACTGGCCCTTTCGACAACAGTCTGCAGAGTGCAAACTAAGGTCTCACCCGAGGTAGTATTGGAGGTTGCTAGAACCAGGTTTCCTCACCCTTGATATGTTTAAGAGGTTCGACTACTCCTTTGTTTGTTACTACGCGTAGGTGGCTTCGTGCACCTTCCGTTCCTCACGGCCTGATACCCTGCCTTTGCATAGCCCTATTCAGGGGTTGTGCCATGCTCTGCACTATTACTCGATATCTTATTTATCTTCCAGTATTAGTTAAGCACCTTTGCCTACTTAAATGTATGAAGTTATAATTTAACAATATAAAACATTCATACAAGTTTGCGTAGTAAATAAACAATATACTTGCAAATTATATCCAATCATGTATTAAATGAGAAAAAGATACATAGAATTATGGCAAAACTTCTCTTTATCGATTCTTCTAACTGTTACAGACTCGGCCTACCCTGTGCACTCAGTTGCAGGGCTCTGTGAACTCAACTACGGACTACTAGGCCTCTGCACACTCAACTGCAGAGCCTTCTCCTACTCTACGACCCACAAACACACTTTACACTTCGACTCAATCACTTAGAATTCTCATCCTTCTATTAGTTCCTTGGTTACTTGCTATCTTCTACACGTAGAGCCTCGTTCTATTTATACAATCCATGGTCCGCGAACCATGGGTAGGTCTATCCAGCCGACATTAAAAACTAGGGTGGACAATTGTGTGACTCTATCATACTTTCATGCCCTATGTTCACAACTTCGGAGCTTTTACAACAAGATTTGGTCAAAAATTGGGCTTTAAGCCCCAAAACATGCCTTGGGGGGATTCCATGCCCAATAGGAAGCATGTAGCGAGGATAAAAATAGTACATAGGTGCTCCAATAGTTCAACTAGGCCTATAACAACATTGCTGAAAAGATCAAAGGCACAGTAGTGTTGGGGGCCCTATTGGGCGTAGCCCAACTTGGCCAGATTTTGGTCAAGGACACCGAATTTTGGGGATAAAGTGCACAACACAAAGTGTGAAGTGGACCACACAACAGAGCACACAAGGACCGCACAACAAACTCACCACACAACATAGGGGCTTCATGGCAAAGCCCCACCCTTTTTGTAAGAAGAATAAAATATTGTAAAATTTGATGGTTTTGGACCCTATATCCTTGTATTTTGTAAACCATGGTATCAGGTCCATGGTAATGTAGCAATGTCATGCCTCTATGTAATAGTATATATATGGATGTAATAGTATATATATAGAAGGAGGACAAGTATTGATCAAAATCTATGTTTATGGTTGCATTTTGTTGATCTGTGCTTCGAAGAAAGGGCAAGGCTACACAGTTGTGTGCGTGGAGGCTTGGGTCTACAACTTAGTGCATAGACAACCTATGACTATGTGAACAGGGAAGAATGGTTTTTTGTACCAAATTCTCTATTATAAGCAATAGTTCTTGTGGACGTAGTCCCACATTAGGATGAACCACGGTAAAATTTGTGCCTACATGTGTTTATTTTCTTAATATCTGCACTTTATCTGAATACTGTAAATCTTATGAATGTTCCTTATATGTTTAAGTGATAAATGTAATTCTATGAAGTAAAGTATAAGTGTGAAGTATTTTGTGAATTTGAAGTAGTAAGTAAGTTTTAATGTTTAAAGAAAATACAAGAGTGCCACATGATAACATCCCTCAAGATGTAGAAACCTGATTCTACAACCTCCCATAATCACTTCGGGTGAGACTGTGAATTGCTTGTAGGTCATTGTTGAAAAGGCCAATGATTGAGGGTTTTGTTGGTGCGAAGTAAAAGTTTGAACCTGGGTCATCCCTACCTAAGCCAATAGAGGGAGCATTATAGAGTGGTATCAAATCATGGTTCAACATTGGACTTGGATGGGCTTAGAAATGATTAGATTTGGAACTCTATTACAGAGTGTAGTCGTTAAGGGTTGTTTGTTTGTTGTGTGTGAAGATTTCAGGTCATGTGTTAAATGCTGGTATGTGTTAACATCACAAATATGGGATGATAAATTATTGGAAGGATATACTTCTGATCTATTATTTTGTTTCTAACTAACATATTAACTGGAAAATTTGTGTTTCAAATAGCCTTATATCCATGGGATTTTTGCAATTAATCCAAAGTGATGGGTAAATGTGTTTAATTATATTTTGATCAACTAAAAATTATGTGTATGTAAAAACACATAAGAAGACATCAAACAAAAACAAGGTAATAAGGGCTGAGCAACAATATGGTGCAACACATCCTTCATAAATACCATCAGTAACAGGAAGAAAAATCAATTAGAAAGATGATGGATGAAGGCTCTCCTAAATGGATGGATACCCTTATAAGTATAAGATCCAACTTGAGAATTTATAAGTCTAACAATGAAAGGATTTTCATGGCTCAGTAATAAAGCATACATAAATGCCATCATATTGCAGACCCTATGAGACTTGCAAATAAAAAGGCAACATGATCTAGGTTCTATCCACCAAGGAAGGAGTAAGGGAAGGAAAAATCCCTGAGGACTTGGAAGGCATGAATTGAATATTGATGACGCATAAGTAAGTAGGTCTAGGAATAGGTATATATAGACAACTAAAGACACCATGAGAGGTGCAAATCCTCTTAGTACTCCAAGGAGATGAATAGACAATCATAAGCAATTGTCTAGTATAACCACCAAAATCCACTATCACTAGAAAATGAGAGAAAAATATTTGATTCCAGAAGAGTTTAGGAATGAAAAGCCTCCTATATTTTATTGAGAGGTGAATAAGGTAGAGGAAGAAGAATAATGGTTGTTAGGGATGAAGAAATATTTCAAAGTACATGATAACTATGAGAATATAAAAGAAAGTGTAGCCATATTTAGCTTGAAGGGAAAAACGAATATTTAGTGGGAATATCTAAAGAATGTTAAGAACATTAGAGAGAATGATTTGTCTTAGATATTTCACGAAAAATTGCCTATATGAAAGGTATTATGATAACAAGGCCAAAGAATTTTATGAGCACAAGTTGGGGCAATTGATAGTTGATGAACATACAATTAGATTCTTGTGGCTATTGAGGTATGTATCTTACCTCATGTATGAAAAGGAAATGATTCTGACCTGTCTTAGTGGGTTGCCACCAACATTCAATGATCGAATAGAATTTGATGAGCCTAATGTTGGAAAATCAAGAATCTTGTATATTAAGTTTGAATTTAATTTTTTGAGAATTACTTTTGATATTAGTTGACCTTTTATTACTTCTTTTAGTTCTTGTTCATTAAGAAATTACCAAAACAATGAATATCACAAAGAGACAAACTACACAAGATATAGGCTCTAATTTAGGGAAAAACACCTCCAAGGGGAAAACCTAGAAATAATACTTATCTTCTTATATAATTTGTTCAAAATGAGACTTCCAAGACCCATAGACCAAATCCCCAGATCCTCCCAAGCACCAAGTCAATCCACCAGTAAGATTTCCTTCAAAGTAGCTTCAAAACCTTGACGTGGCAACTTCACTCTAGAATTTTCACCCTACAGGTACAATTCAAAAACTTGGTCTTGCAACTTGCAGCTTCACAGAAACCTAACATCTTCACACTTGTGGACAGAAGGAGATGTTTCTCCAAGAGACTTCAACTTCTTCTTCTTTTATTTTTCTTTCTATCTCTTCTTGCTTCTTCGTTATTGCAGGTTGAACTTGTGATGAGATGGTACTCCAAATGAGTCAAGCTCATCTTATTTATAGTCTTCCTAAGGGCTCGAATAACCCTCCTAAGGCTGACTTCAACTTGACTACTATGACTTGGTCTTGGAGCATAAAATGGATTTTCTTGACTAAAAATAAATAATTTCTTTTATTACAATGAGTTCAAATGGGGCTATAATAAATGAAAAAAATTATTCTTTGACCAAGAAAGACCTAGAAGCATGATGAACATGCTTTTGACCTAAACTGGAGCATGAATCTCATGCTTTAAATAAAGTAAAAAATATTTTTCTCTCTTTATATACAATGTCATGATTACAACTGTCATTATGAAGACTGAACCCAGTTACAATTTCCAACACTCCCTCTTAACTAGGAAGGTATTCATAAATTATAATCCCATAATGAAGTACAAGGAATATCAAACTTGAAGTATTCTCATAAGAATATTTGGATTGATAAGCCATCTGTTCAAGCATCTATATTACAACCAATATTGTCAACAAGGCCTTAAATTGACCAAATCAACTTATATGAGAGCATCATGTTGGGAGTCTTTATGTGAGATACCACACTACCTCTAAAGGCACAAACCCCATGTGAATGTTCACTAGTTATGTCCTTTTAGGACTATTCTTAAAATATATTTCCAATCCTCAAATAATATTGCTCCTCTTCAACTACTCTTATCTTTGATTCCCTACCTCATCCTCAAAGAGTATCAATGTATATGCTCACTCCTATTGTTGGCTTGTTGGGGCCTGACCCAGGTTCAAAAGTGATTTAACCAAACAAATCCCAAAACTACTGTCCCTTTTGGCAATAGTCCGCAGTGCATGGACTGAGGTCTCACCCGAGGTAGTATGGGAGAGTGTTGGAACTAAGTTTCCACACCCTAGGGATGTCTTGATGAAATCTAGGAAGTTCGCGAACTGAACCTGCGTGCTTGCACTACTCTGCGCAACCGTCTATCCTTCGGAACTTGTGCAACTGCTTCCGCGCAACTTTGTAAAGAGCGCTAAGAGGTGCTGTCTAGATCCTTTATCCTTACTATGCTATTATTATAGATCTTAACTTAATTGTGTGGGCCCAATATTCTCATTAATCATTCAACATTCATAACAAGTGCACGCAATCATAAAACTGTAAAGAGATGCATAAATATAACAGAAGAATAGACACACAATATTTTAGAATCAATGTATCTTTTATTAATTCTTTTTCTAAGTACAATCCTGACTTCGCCCTGCACACTCAGCTGCAGGGGTCTGCGCAAACAGCTGCGGACTCTACTAGGCCTCTGCGCACTCAACTGTGGAGCCTGTACCTATCACTACGACCCAACACCTTCAGATCCACTTCTAGCTTCTAATCATGCCTTCACATCTCTCTATTACTTGTCAAAACTAAGACTGACTTTACACTTACAACCTCGCTCTATTTATACAATCCCATGGTCTGCGGACCATGGGTAGGCCGACACACTTTACATAAATTACATTATCTTAGTGTGGACAACTCTAGACTCTTGTGCTCTGCACCCACATTTCGCGGGGTCTTTACATTACACTTGACCAAAATTCAGGCTTCAAGCCCCAAAACCATGCTATGGGGGGATCCATTGCCCAACAGGCCCCCAACACAATCATCGTCACTTGGCCCGAGTCACTCTGCTAGTGCAGTGATCTTTGTGTGAATTCCATCTAACTGTGCCTGTGCAACACGAAGGTGTGCAGCGCATTGCTCTGCCATCCGCTGTATCTGCTGTGCTCGCTTGGTTGAGTGCTCACTGTTAGGGTCAAATACCTGTATTAGGTCATGCATCGCTTTCATGTGTGCGAGTTTTCCTTTGATGTCGGCTGTGATGAGGAATGCCTCATTGATCCAAGGCTAGACACGTGCTTTAAGTACTGCCTCTTTTTGGTGTGCTACGTCCACTTGCTCCTTCAATGCCTTTGCTTATTTTAGCCTCGCAAGCCGCTGAGTTAGGACCACTGTCTGCGTTGTCCCACGCACACTATCATATTGCATTTGAAGTCCGCACCTCTATTTCCAACCATTGTATGGTGGGATCCTCCTGTAAGGCTATGAGGACCCCGAAGGATTCTTCCAACAAAGTGGTACAACTCTGCACTGCCTATTCAATTTCTCCCAACCATTTTTTGGATATCGCCGACGTGTTGTTCTTGAACTTTTGGGGGCATGGAGGGCTGCACCTTTAATTGTAGTTCAACAATTTGGAGGTTGAGGTCCAACTGGATCCTCTTAGCTTCCTCCTTTTCCTCGCAGAACCCACTGGCCAATTTGTGGATCCGCATTCCTATTGGTAGATCTGTCGCAATTTCTAGTTCTGGGATGCGGCAACATGCTTCTTCTATGATCTGCTCCAATTGCTGGTTCTGTGCCACCACTTCATCGCGTTGTAGGCTAAGCTGTTCGATGTTGATTCATTGTTCACTTAGCATTTGCATTGTGCATCCCTCCATAGCATAGAGTTCTGCTGCTACTCCGTCCTGTAGCTTGTATAAAATATCCTGCGGAAGGGCAGCCAAGTTTAGGCTGAGTCCCTTGATCTGTCCTACCTTGACTCTATCCTTCATGTTGTCCACTGTTAGTGCTCCTTTAGGTAGCACAACGGTGTTAGCCATTCTGGCCCGTAGTAGCTGCTCTATTGCCGATGTTCTTGCAGCCCCGTAGGTGACTACTGTCCCCTCTTGTGGGGCCCACACTTGAAGTCCCTGGAGTTGCACCCTGAGGGCCCCCAACAAATTCTACTGCTCCATCATTGCTTCCTGAAGCACTTCCCTGGTGACCTCGCGAACTGTGTCACCGATGTTGTATAGATCACCCTCTGTCAGTGTAATAGGATCCCCATCTAGTTTGGACACCTTGGTCTTCTTTCGTGGCCCTGTTCGTTCCGTTCTGCATGGCCGTTTCAGTTGTGTTGAAGTTGTGCTCAGGTCCATGCCTTCCGCCATGTTGTCTGTCCCCTGTCCTATGGTCAGATCGGGCCTCTTGCCTCCTGCGTCATGGTTGCCCCAGTTTTCGGTGCTATTTTTGCTTTGTCTGTGGCCGTGGTCTACTTCGCAGCAGCCTTCGCTGCCTCGTGGGAAGCCCTTACTTCCTCAGCGAATTGCTCGTTCCGCTTTTGTTGTGCCAACAGCTTGGCAACATCCTTTTGTCTTTGTATTGCTACCTCATCATGCACTACCAGATCTGGGGTGCGCCACTTGGATGGCCATGAGTCGAGCACCATGAACACGGCATCATCAATCGCGATGAAGGGGAGTTTGGTCCATTTATGCTCCAGGTCCTTTCGCGCCCTGATATACACATTGTGCATATCTTCCTTAAAGTCTGCAAAGCTCCGCAGACTATTATATACCGTAGGTGATAGGCATGGTCATTTTTTGATCCCCATCCATATGCTTGCTTCCATAATTATCTAGAAGATCTTGGTCTCGCGGATCTGCGTGGCATCCCTTGTCACCCATAATGACGCGTACTTCGCTGCCTCTAGCAAGTCTTGATCAAGATGAGGAAATTGATTGTCCTCCGGCAATTCCCCTGTGACCAACAAGATGGATAAGAGCAACCACGCGTAGTGGAAGGTCTTACCCTACTCCTGGGCCTCCTTGTAGTTTGTCAAGAACTCCTCACAGAGGAACTACACCCAGTTGAACTGTACCCCCTCGGCGCATTTCTCAGCCAGCGCGATGACCGTTGCTGGTACCTCGTTGATGCAACATTTTCTCATCACTTTTCCTGCTAACAGCTGGGTGGCTACGCGCACCCCTTTTTCTTGAATGTTAGTAATGACATAACCCCTTTGCTTCTTCTCCAACTTGTATTTTTTCTTCATGGCCTCTGTGAGCGCCAAGTCTCCGCTTTGGCCGAATATTTTTGCGAGGTCCCTTCCTATACAAGGAAGCCGAGAAATCCTATGAATAAGCTCCGCTGTGATGGGAATCGGCTCCTCCAGACACAAGTATCCATCATGCACTAGGCAAAGCGGTTTCCTGATGACGAATATCGTGATTGGTGCCCGGTGATAGTGTGGAATCCATAGTAGGTAGAGTAGCCAAACCTCCTCCACACCGCGTAGCCATTTCTGTGGCTTTAGCACTGTAACTGACCCCTCCTTGCTCTGTTCCATGATTTGGCTAGTTTCCAAATGTGGGAACTGTTTGTTGTCCAGAGGTCCCAATCTTCAAATTTCATCATGGGCACATGGCCTAGAACCGATCCTTCAAACATAATTCCATTTGGGAGAAATGGGGTTTGGAGTGTGATCTTAACAACATCCAAATCTTTGGGCACTTTCACTCTCCCTTTCCGCAGGGGGACATACTTGGGCAGTTTTGCTTTAGTGCGCACTGGCTGAATGTCTTCCTCCATTTCTTCATCCGCCTTGATTTCTTCTATGAACGCTTGGAGATCCTTCTCCTCATCATCTGTCTCAAGATTAATAGTTTTTTCCTTGTCTTCCATAGATAGTTTACCGAACCTCGAGTTTCGCGGGGACATGCGGACTGGTCTCACTGCTTGTGGGTCCGTCTTGGGCCTCGGCGTCCGGGGCGATTTTGGAATTTCCGGTCCCACCTGTAGAAAAGGGCACTAGTTGGCTTCTTCGGTGATACTTTCAAAAAATTCCACACCTCTCATGGTAGTTGTCATCTTGTTTGAACTGTCTGTATTTGTTCGCGACTTTGGAGGCTCAAACACCACTCGACGCTCAACACTGTGGGATCTCTTTAACAGCTCAAATCTCAAACAAACAAGTGTTGTCTCGTGGCCTGACTTGGTAGTTTTATAGCATCATTTGAATTTGAATTTGACCATTCCCCCCATTTCTGAGTCATTAATGCATTCTTGGCAGCAAATCATCCTAAATCTATTTTGGACTCTGTGTCTTAATTGCCTGTCGTCCGCTCCTCATTGCCTTAACTTGGACATCTTTTCATGAACAGTGACATCAATGGTCACTTCCCAACCTACTCGCGCGGCAGCACAGTCCCTTATGCGTGGCCATGGCCCCTGCGACATACTAATCTTGTGCGCAACCTCCTTGTCACGCAGCTCCCATACAGACTCTTTAAAGTCCCACACTCTCTTTCAACTTCTTGGAGTGCTGAGATTGTGCTTACTACGGATAGTCAGGTGGTTGCACCACTAGTACGAGGCTTCAATTTACTTGTCAGCCCAGTCTGCAGGCATCCCTCAATTACCCCTGTGTCTGTCAGTGCGTCACGTTCTTCCTTGTGTGGTGCACTCCCCTGTTTACTTTGTTTAGTAAGGTGCGGTCACAACCATGGTAGCAGGGTCTCAAATTCTTCTAATGCAGTAGTATGGCTGGCTATACTTTGTCCCATCATGCTTAGTTTCTCAGTGTAGGATGCTTGCACGACTTTGGTTTCCCGTTTGTTGATTTCTTTGTCCAATATCATGCTTGTCTTTCTCAGTTGTACCCAATGTTCTTTGCTTTCATGAAGTTTCAAGTTCCCTCGCCAAATGGCTTCCTATAACTGCATAATTCCTTTACTCGGGTCCTCGTGTACTGTCCGAACTGTGGGAGCTATTGTATGGGGATTCTTCTCTGCTTTTATGGTTTCGTCTCTTCTCGTTAGCGTTGGGGTCATTTGCTCAGGTTTTTTCTCATTGCCTCATAGGCCCATCGAACCGTTGGTACGCGCAGATCTCAATCAGTTCATCTCGCCTGGTAAACTTTGTTCATGATTCCGCATAGCTTTTTGAATGCTCTGACGTGGAATATTTGTGGGGCGCATCGCTTTTCCTGCTGCTGCGTCTGGTTCCAATTTTCGATCCTTAGTCTGGGGTGTGCTTGCATAGCACATGTCTGCACCCATCAACACAGGTGGGCGCACAAGCTACTTCGTCCTGGCTGCCCGACTCTCATTTGCCGCTAGGGGCTTCCAAACCGTAAGTGCATCCGCCGCACCAGTTTACAATGGTCTCCTCATGTGT
Organism: Pinus taeda; assembly: GCA_000404065.3. NCBI lineage: Eukaryota > Viridiplantae > Streptophyta > Pinopsida > Pinales > Pinaceae > Pinus > Pinus taeda. The sequence continues at coordinate 20,230 of APFE030897687.1, read as the reverse complement.
ACTCCACCATCGTGTGGGTGTTGCGCGCAACACCCATCCCAGTGCACAGTATCGCTGCTATTCTGGTACTGCACTTTCAAATTTGTCCAAGAATTCATCCACCACTATTACTCCATCATATGTTGGTAGTTCCCTTGCCTCTGTTGTCACACAACGCAGTGATCTAATCATCATGTTACAATTCAGCGTTGTCTCTTTGTGCAACCTGTTTCGCCAGCGTTCTACTTCTTTGTCTGAATCCGAAGTTCCCATGAGATTCTCCCATCTGAAGGTGGGTTCACCCGATCTTGGTCTCACGCCGTTATCTGGTAAATACAATCTAGCTCATCGTCGCTTTCATCATCACGCACTAGTTCGGTGTAACACGCTTCCTCGGCTGGGTCTAGCGGAACTACTACACGTAGGGACTTTTTCTCGAATATCATCTTCCGCTTCTTCAGGCTAATGAATCCATTCATATCAGTGGCCTAGTATATTCCTAGCAACACAGGATAAGGATTTCTGTCATCAACAATCTCTATTACTTCAAAGTCCGTGTGTGTGCTTGCGCCTTTGATATCAACTGTTACCCCTTGCAACCTCCCCATGGGAAAAATCTTCTACTGGTTTGCCATTCGTAATTGAATAGGGGACCATTGCAATGCAGGCCTGCCCATGTGTTCCCATGTTTGCTTTGGTAACACATTCGCGTCCGATCCTAGATCTAGGATGACCTGATCCATTTCATACTCAGCAATCTGCACAGTCAACCTCATCTCCCTTCTAGTGCGCAATGTATGCTTCCCCAATTTTCGGAGTATGCACGGTTCTCCTGACCCTGTGCACTGGTGATCAATTCTTGTAGTCCCTTAACTACCTTATTATCACGCAACAGCTTCATGCATGTCTCCAGAAAGGCAGTAAGCATAGAAGGATCCATCCCTGGCTCTAGTTGATCCTTACTACCTGAAGTAGAGGCCTCCGTAAAGCTCTTCTTAGCTTCTATGAATGTCTCATTTGTGCATTCTAGGTCAAACTCAAGTTCCTTTGTAGGAGCCTTGTGAACCCATGTATCTTCCTCGGACTGCTTCCCCTTGTCCTCCCCTGTGGTCGCACCACTTCTGAGCATCATGTTCACATTTGGGTCTTCTTCACGCGGTTCAGACCTCATCATTTGGTAATTCTGAGTCGGAGGAGGCTGGAGTACCCCTTTCTCGCGCATCTGTGCGATCAACGTAGGACAATCTATCATTTCATGATCAAACTAAGTACAATATGAATAGGATATCCTTGTTGGGTTGGTACAATCACGAGCGTAGTGCCCTGGTCCTCCACAATTGTAACAAATTAACTATCCGCGGCCCCTTCCTGGTCCCATTCCTCCTTCTCCTCAACCTCGCCCCTAAAATCCAGTGCACGCTATCCCTGCAGCTAGGTCAAGGCCTCACGTTTCTGTCTGCATTCTATAGGCTGGGGTCTGATCCATCATTAACTCATAACTATGACAAGTACGCTTGTCATGGCCTATTGATCTGCAAAAATTACAAAACAACTGCTGGGGAGTTTGTGTATACTTCTGCAACAAATGACAATTATCTGTCGTGTGTTTTCCTCCTATCTAATAGATCATGCACCATAACATGGGTGTCGCACTTGGCCCTGCCTGTGCCTCTAGCCTCAACGGAATTGGCCCCCCTCCTACCAAGTAGTTCGTGAATACTAGACAGTGGTCCTTGTCATGGCCCTAGCCTTTGCATTTTATGGACCACACTTTCTCGTGCACCTCTGGCTGCGGTGCCCTATCTTGCATCAAGCTCTGCATTTCCAGGCAGAGATTCTATAGTTGCACATGGATTTGTTGAAATCCTAGCCTTGGATCCTGTATCTGTGTCTCATGCAACCTCATCGCCATTTCCCATGCTTCGGCCTGGGTAGGAAGTTTCTGTTGTGATAACGTCATCCTTAGGTGCGGTGTTAGAGATGCCACAAACCATGTGCGATGCTGTGCATCCATGAGCATCATATTAGCCTCACGGATCGTACTCTTCAGTCACTAATCCAAATCCTAGAGGGTCTCGCCTGGAAGCATTGCGATCTCTTTAAACCCGATGATTGAATGTGTCTCTGATTTTGGCTGGCTAAATTCTTTGTTCAATGCATTCTATATCTCTGCTATCCCTGTATTTGGGTGTTCATTAGAGTGCTTGATATACCATGTCAACGTTCAATCCTGTAGCATGCTCACCAATGTAGCCTTCTTAATGTTGTCGTTCGTGACCCCTTGCGCTTCCCACACTACTCTTACCACGAACCAAAACTGGTCTGGATCCTCATTCCCTACTCCTCTGAATACAAGTAGCTTGATCGCGCTTGCCATGCTGAACTGCGGGGTTGGTGGAGGTGGAGTGGGTGGAGATGGAGGTGAAGGAGGTGAAGCAGGTGGTGGCCTGGGTGGGGGTGGTAACTGTGGAATGCGTTATCTTATCAAACTGACCGTACTTCTCGGAGAGACCCGAGTGAGCTCCTCCTCGCTTTCTCGCGAAGGTGAAATTAAGGGACTGCTTCCTAATTCCCCGCTACCTTTGTAGATATTTCCACTCTGCGTTGTTCCAACCATTAATGTATTTGCATAACCCGCTTTTCACATAACAACATCTTAATCTAGATATTCAGAGATTTAATGTACTCACCTTGCGGTTCCATGAGAAAACCTCATTCTGCTTTGCTGTAGCTTACGGTCGTGTCTATCGCAAACTCAATGATAAATCCCCCTATTAACCGGTAAAGCCAATGGTCCACAACTCGTGTGATCTTATCTTCTAATGCCTCTAGTCTGTGCACTAATTTCGGAGTCCAAACTATCGGTTGGTCGAGTTTACACCTTCCTTGGCTGTCGGCTAACCTCGCAATCCACTCATACTGTTTTGAAGGAAAGGATGTGAAGAAGATCTCATGCATTCTTGTATACACGTAGCGATCCAGCAAGTTTTTCTTAGATACTTGCGGAGTTCTGTTTTCTTGTGATGCGAACTCGTGAATTTTCTTGTCCAACCACTCTTCAATTTCATTCTTTTTTGGGTTCCAGTGGCATGACATCAGACATCCCTTAGGAAGATCCCGGTCCCAGCAATGGAACCATTTGTTGTCTTGTTGGGGCCTGACCTAGGTTCATAAGTGATTTAGCCAAACAATTTCGAAAACTACTGGCCCTTTTGACAAAAATCCATGGTACGCAGACTGAGGTCTCACCCGAGGTATTATGGGAGGGTGATGGAACCAGGTTTTTGCACCTTAGGGATGTCTTGATGAAATCTAGGAAGTTTGCGAACCGAACCTATGCACTTGCACTGCTCCGCGCAACCATCTTTCCTTGGCAACTTGTGCAACTGTTTCCGCACAGCTTTGTAAAGAATGGCAAGAGGTGTTGTCTAGATCCTTTATTCTTACTGTGCTATTATTATAGATCTTAACTGAATTGTGTGGGCCCAATATTCTCATTAATCATTCAACATTCAGAACAAGTGCGCGCAATCATAAAACTGAAAGAGATGCATAAATATAACAAAAGCATAGACACACAATATTTTAGAATCAACACATCTTTTATTAATTCTCTGTCCAAGTACAATCCCGACTCCCCCTACGCACTCAACTACAGGGGTCATCGCACACAGTTGCAGACTCTACTAGGACTCCGTGCACTCAGCTGCAGGGGTCCATGCACATAGTTTCAGACTCTACTAGGCCTCCATGCACTCAGCTACAAAGCCTCTACCTATCACTACGACCCAATACCTTCAGATCCACTTCTAGCTTCTAATCATGCCTTTGCATCTCTCTATTACTTATCAAAACTAAGATTGACTTTACACTTAGAGCCTCGCTCTATTTATCTAACCAAAACCCTTTACATTAAATTACATTATCTTAGGGTGAAAAACCCTAGACTCTTGCGCTCCACACCCGCATTTCGCGGGGTCTTTACATTACACTTGACCAAAATTCGGGCTTCAAGCCCCAAAACCATGCTATGGGGGGATCCGCTACCCAACACCTATCTTATATTTTATAATCCTCAAGAAGTTGCAATCTCAGATGCTTATCCAATCCTCCAGACACCATTATTTCTTTATGGCCTTCACTAAGACTTATGGTTGTTAGTCCTAGTCTAGCATGTGAAAAATAAATAGAAGAATATAATATCCATCATCCCTCCCTCTCAATTAGTTAAGAGATATCCAATAAACCAAGCTTGTTTCTCATGTACTTAAGCTTCTTGTTTGGAAATTATTTGGTTAGAATATTAACTACCCATTCATCTGTAGGAATATAGTGTAGCTTCACGAACCCATCACATACCAAAATTCTAATGTAGTGGTACTTATTATTTATGTGCTTTGTCCTAGCATGAAACACTAGGTTCATTGTCACAATGTATACATGTAGGGTTAAGTGGTCCATAAAATAACTTTAATAGAAACTTCCTCAGCCAAATAGATTCCATGAAAACTTCACTTGCAACAACATACTCGGCTTACACACTACTCAAGTAATTAGTATCCTCATTCTTTCTTATCCATATGATCATAGAAGATCCCAAACTAAAGCATCCACTTGTAGTGCTTCTTCCATCTGTTTCACTTCCACCCCAATCAGAATCTGTATATCGTACGAGATGGATTTCATTACCAACATATCAAAGGTAGTGATGTATGGTCCTATGTAGATATCTTAAGACATGTTTGGTTTCTATCCAATGGTCATGTATTGACTAAATCTGAAATTGACTGAGGAAATTTACTACAAAAAAAAAATTGGCCTAGTATTTACCAGATACATCGATGAGCCCATCAGTTGTCTATAGTAGGAAGGATCCATCAGAATAGAATTTTAACTTTGTAGTTTCTTTAGATTAGTAATCATGGGAGTTGTCTTTGACTTGCTATCGATCATGCCAAATTTATATAGAATATTGATCACATATTTTCCTTGACCAAGATATATTTCCCCTAGTTTTTTCCAAATGTCTAGTCTCAAATAGTAATGCATAATTCCAAGGTCCTCCATGTCAAATTCAACTACTAAGTGCTTCTTGCATTCATGAATATGATGTTCCACACCTATTACAAATATATAATATACATATAAAATAATGATGAGTGGTTCATCCTTGAAAACCTTAATGTAGAGGTTAGGATCTGTAGAACTCTTGACGAATCCAAGTCTCAATAGGTATGCATACATCCTAAGATACCATGCTCTATGTGCTAGATTTAAGCCATATATAGCCTTCTTCAACCTGTAGACATGTGTCTCCCTTTGATTGACTTCAAATCCTTGAGGTTGCTTCATGTATACCTCTTCATAAATGGCCCCATTCAGAAAAGTTGTTTCAACATCCATTTGATGGATGTTCCATCCCATAGTACCAATTAAAGAGACAAGCGGTTTAATTGTTGTGTATCTAGCTTTAGGAGCAAAGGTTTCTTCATAATTGATACCTTATTTTTGTGAGAAGCCTATAGCTACAAATATGGATTTATACTGATCAATGCTACCATCCATAACATGATTTATCTTATATCTCCATTTTGAAGTGACTATAGATTTGTCACTTGGTCTAGAAACAATTTCCCAGACATCATTCTTCATAATTGGCTAGTATTCTTCCTGCATTGGAGTGCTCCACTCTTGATGTTTAGTTGCATATTCATAGTGTTATCACTTAAAACCACAGTTCACCTATGTCCAAAGATTCATATTTAAAAAAAAAAAAAAAAAATTGGTTTAAGTCAATAGGTTTTTAGGTGTGTCACTTTGAAGTTAGTTTTTCTAAAGGTATTGATGTGAGTCCTTGTAAAAACCGTTAGATACACTCCCTCATTATAGTTAAAGCATGTCTTGTCTTGATTACATCATTCTGATTTTGCGCAGTTTCGCAGCGCGATCTGATTGGCTAATTTAGCTGCGCAATCATTTTTCCACCTTTCCGCAGCATATCATTGAGCAACCATTTCGTAGCGCGGGGTGTCATTTCATAATTGTCTGTGCTACGAAATTGGGGATTCGGGGTTTTTTGCAGCATATTTTCTTGAAATGTCAAATCTCGGGAGGTGAGTCATTAGAATCGTTCATATTTTGTCAGTCGATGTCCTCTCCAGGTCATGAAAGGATTCATTCCGCCATCAGATTTAGGATCACACGCATGACAATTATTTTAAGAAATCTTATGAGGTATGGTAGTGTCATAATGTTTACTCATGATGCATTAACGTGCCTGTTCTATGATGAACGTTTGAAAAAACACAAAGAAGCCCGAGTTCTCATTTAAAAAGGGATCATTGCAAGCGAGCCTGCATTCCAAAGCCGAAGCTGTTGTTTAAATTGAGTTGCTGATTAAGTTCTTTGTGTAAGGATATTTTGAGCGAGATGGAGAAAAGAGAGCATAGATCCGAAAGATGTATGAGAACCGAGCCAGAAGGACTTGATCTTACGCTCAAAGACGAAGGGGTAGCACGAGCTTTTAAAGAGGCCGGGTGCTGGAGGTTCTGTGAAAAATTAAAGGGTGGACACACAGAGGTAACTAAAGCCTTCGCATTAAATTTCACTGGCTTAAATTCTAAGGTTGCATTGCTAGAGTTCCCTGTGTCCCCGCAAGCTATTTCTGCTGTCACCGAAATTCCAAGAAGTGGACAGGAATGGTTCAAGAATTTTAAGTTTGACATGACTCCATGTAAGGAGTTTCTGAAGGATCAATATGCAAACGAGGACCTCACTAAAGCGCTGCCAAGGAATTATATAAAAGAGCATTATGCTCTGCTCCTCACAGCCATCTAGAAATACCTCACATGTGAGGGAAGGTACACCAAAGTTTACTCTTATCACTTCAAACTCTTGCTACATTTCACAGGGAAGGCGTCTATAGACATCCCTTTTTATTTATTCAGAAGTCTTGGTAAAATGTGCGACAAATTTCAATTCAAAAGAGATAATTATGAGACTTCTCTTTTCCATCATGGTTTAATTAAGTTGTTGGTGTTAGATAGCCTGCATAAAATCGGTAGGGATTGGGACTCTTTCATTTTTATGTCCAGTTTCCAAAGCAAAACAGGTCTTACCCCATTGCCAGACAGGGAAAAAGAAAGAAGAATTCAAGAGCCTACATTGGCTGAGCTTAAGAAGGAGGTTAAAGACCGAAAGAAACCCCATATTAAGCCAAGGAAATCAGAGAAACCTGTGGTCATAAAAGAGACACCCAAAACATCCAAGGAGAAAATCAAACATCAGAAAGATACATCAAAGCCAAGTGGAATTGCACAAGTAACAAGAATCAGAACTAGAAGCCAACTAAGCAGAGAAAAAGGAAAATCAGTAGCAGTGAAAGACAGCCCTATGTCAAAGGCTAGTCTAAAAGATTTGCTGGAGGCAATTGACTTTGAACAAGCCACATCAGTGCAGGTGGAGGCTATGCCAATTGATCTAACCCAGTCATCCCCTGATAGCTCCAAAAAATCAAAAGCCTCAAAAAGGATAAGGTTTGAGGAGGCTGGTAAGGAATTCATGGTCAAACCCCAAAGACCAATCACCAGGAGACAAATCCAAGCAGCAGAGCAAGTCCATAAAGATGAGGTAACTGCCAAGGTAACGGCAACAAAAGAAACCAGACAATTGCCTAAGGCAGAGAAGGCAGAGGAAACCAAAAGAACAATATATACCAGAGGACAAGCCAAACAAATGGGAAAGCAGATAGCTCAAGCAGAAAAAGAAAATGAAAGCAAAAAGAAAGATGTGAAGGAAAAAGTTCCCATTGTCAAGAAAGTTAAAACCTCATCTACAAAGGAGAAATGGGAGGCAGCTGATAAAGAAATGGCTGATTTAGAGAAAACAGTATCAGAGATTGCAGCCATGGAGAACGAACTTGCAAAACTAAAAGCTCAGTTAGGCAGTTAGCTGCTAAATAAATTGAAAATGTTTAAGGTCAGATGTTACTCCAAATTTTGTTTATTTTTCTTAAGTTAATTAATTTTTGAGGCATGTATAAAAGGAAGACAAATTAGTAATTTTGGAACCAAGGGTGAAGCTATAACAGTCACAAAGTAATTGAAGAAATTCATTGAAGACTGTAATTTTGAAAAGAACAGCAGTTTCGTAGCGCGCTACGAAACTGCTGTAGGTGACTGTTTTTTAAAGAAAATTGAAAAGTGATGCTGAGGTCATCAAATTTTGTGAAGAAAGGCTTCGAGGATAGGAAGGAAATCATAAATGGTTGCCAAAGCATTCAAAGAATGACAGATGTAAACTTTGTAGCATAAAGGTAAAACATTTTGGTTTTTACTGAAGTCTTCATAAAGTGACTTTTTGACCGAAATATTAGGGTTTCTGGTAGGGTTACCAGAATTTTGGGTTGAACACCTGGCAGTGTCCACAAAGCGTCCAGATTATCAGCCATATGGTGTTATGCATGGTCATTAAGGTTATTGAACAGCTTCAAGCACATTTTGTTGGAAAATAAACATGGATTAAAGCAGGGACCGGGAAAACAGAGGATATATCTTCACCAAAGGTTGAGTCAGCAACACAGTTAGAATCCAAGGCAACCTGTTCAGTGAATGCTTCTTCAAATACATTCCAGCCACCACAGGAAAAGAAAAGGTGCCAAAGACCAGGAGAAAATCATGCATACGAGGAGATGGAAGTAGAGTTTGAATAGGAATAGGACTCTATGTATTAAAAGCACAATACCTCTGTATTTAATAAGTTAGTTTAAATATAGATAAGGTAGTTAATGATAGGTTTTCGAGCTCCCCTCTTGCTGGAGGAGGAGACTCAAGGTAGTTTAGTTTTGTTTCCTATATATAGGAAAAACTCTGATGTAAAAAGGGTTGGAGATTTTATAAAAAAGACAGAGTTTTCATACTGGCTTATGTAAAGTGTTTTCACAGTAATAGAAAGTACACTGTTTCTTCCCAAGATTCATCTTGTGTCTCAAATGTTCAGAATGTATGTGGTTTGGTTTTATTCATCTTGTTTTACAGTTCACTAAACATGCAATCACTCTGAATTCATCATTGATGCTCAGACTTCCTGTGTATGTTTTTTTGAGTTGATGTCCTTCTTGGTAGATGTTTTGAACAGTGAGACATTATATGCCTTGGTTTCTATGATTCAGTAGCTGCTTGTTTACTGTAGGAATGTATGACTCCATGAGCCCAATGGGAGAACCCTAATCTTGTTTGTTCCAACCAGCTTAAAGTTTATCTATTGTTTAAAGAGTTAGCCATCTTTCTTGCCTTAAATGCATATCAAAATCTATGAGAGAGCCCTCTCTGACTAAGGAGGCTAAACCTTAGTCTAAAGCCTGGTTTGAAACAGTTGCATGAGATCTTACTAAGTAGCAGCCCTTAGTGCATGATTTTGTGACAACAAAGTCCTTGTGTACTTACGCAAGGAACGGTTTCCAAAGCGAGAGTACAACAAGCTGAAATTCAAGAAAATCGGGCCCTGCAAGATCATTCGCAAATTTTCTGCGAACGCCTATGAGTTACAGTTGCCACCAGGGGTTGGTATTTCCCCTATTTTTAACGTGGCAGATCTGTTCCCTTATGTCGCAGGTTCAGCAGATAATGCAGCAGTAGAGCCACTGTGGGACACCAAATGTGAAGGAGATTCGTGGACGAGACAGATGCCGATGGCACCACCCGTCGAGATCGAGGGAATTCTGGACACACAGGTAGCTAAGCGCACACGCAGGAAGGAATATTTGCGGTATTTAGTAAAGTGGAAGAACCGCCCAATAGAGGACAGTTCGTGGCTTAACGCAACGCAAATACAGAAGGCAGGCTATTCTGTTGACGACCTCATGGAACGGAGCCATGACATTTTGCCACCCCGGGAGCCTGATGCAGGAGCATCCAGCTCTGAGGAGACGGAAGTTGGCTGACAGTCTCACAAAGAGGCAATCATATATACATAGCTGGACAGGCGTAGGCTTGTCAGTTATTTTACGTTATTTTAATTATTTTATTTTATCATAAGACATTAGGAGCAGGTCGATTGAAGTCATGAGTTGTTTCTTTTTCAAGAAGAAATTATGGACAACAGGATAAATTGTCAGTTAATTAGTTCCTTTTTATTAGTTAATTAGTTCTTTACAATTGTATTAATTGAGGCATTTCAGAAACTGATAGTCAGTTACATAATCTGTTAGGGTAGTTCCATCTAAACGGAACTGTATTGTTTCAGATGTATTAAAAGAGAAACGAAAAACATCGTGAGGGATTCCTCAAACAGAGAAAGGAAAGATATACAGTCATTCTACAAATTAAATATTTTTCATCATTCAATCTCAAATGATATTATATCATCACTATAATACTAACGTGCATGCATTATAATAAATTTCTGTGTAATAACTGAAGTGAGAATAGCAAAACAGAGGACCGACGGGAAGAACCGAACAAGAAGAACGAACATCACAGAGTTGCAACTACCACCTACAGACAAGAGAACGAGAATGCCAATGCAGATAATTTACAGCTAGAGCGAGGCTAACGCACAGTGCAGAGCCAACATTTAAATATCAAAGACAGATAGAACGAGGGTTCGGGCAAACATTCACATTTCCAGGTAAAACGAAACCTAGTTATATGTTGCAATTGAAAATATAGCTAATGCCGGAATGAATACATATGCAATCGAAACGTCTCTTTCATATATTGTTAATCAAAATTAACATAGTCCAAAACATTCATTTTTCCTTGCCGAATGAAATTGCCATTAAAAAGTCAGAGATTCGAAACAGAGTTTCGAGTAACATATGTATAATTAGAAATCAAATCAGCTACAGCCATAGCCACCAACGGAACAGAGTTTCGAGAAACATATATACAATCAGAAGCCAAAACAGTTACAGCCATAGCCAACAGATAAGGGTTTGGATAAACCCTAGGGTTTTAAATAGCTGAGCAACAGAAAGTGACAGGAGGAGAGTTCGAAACCCTGAACCATTAAAAACATAACCAGACAACTCGATACAGTGCGATGGCTTAAAAGCCCTTAAAAAAACCCAACAAGGGTTTGAACAAAAAGAGTCCAACAATCATGTTACAGAAGGAAGGCCGAGGCTACGAACAGAGCCAAAGAGAAATCATTACACATATAACAGAGCATCTTATTGTTCCACAGCAAAGGCGAACTACCCTAGAACCAGAATCAACCTACAAATAACTACAGTCATATATGTGAAGACGCTACCCGTAAGAGCCGAGAGGAGAAGCTGTTCAGTGAGCGAGGAACACCTCGAGCACGGGTCAACCACCTGGACTTACCTGCAACCAAACCAAAACGGGTTAGAGGCCTGTATAATTATATATATAAACGTTTAAAGTTGAAAGTAAAACCGGAGGGAACCAGAAGTCTTACCAGAAACCCTGGGAACCGAGAATAATACCAATACAAGAAAAAAACCCTGAAAGACCAGTGGCAGAGGTGGTTAGAATCTGAAGGAGAAGGGCGGAAATACGATAACAAGGAACCATTCCTTACCTGCACAGTAGGGACAAAGCACAAAACTTGGAGAAAAGACCTGTCATGGAATGAAATCATCGATTAACCAGATTAGAATAGTATTGACATCAAAAAATAGTCAGACAAACATACAGTTAACAGGTTGTTATTGTGCAGAGCCAAATGTGCCTTCACAGGCCGTCAAGATCTCACCTCCCATAACTGTCGAAGACCAGAGATAGCCACAGAGTCGGTATTCGAACCAGAGCAATAGAGAACCAGAGTTCCCCCACAGACAGAGCAAGCTTTCGGCGTGGAAGAACAACGAAAATGACGAAATGACGGAGTAAGAGTTGACAAAAGTCGGGTTGGTGTGAAGAGAACCGGCAAGTGTGGGTGGTAATCGGTCAAGACCTTTCCAGAAACCCTAAAACCATTTTCGAGGAGCGTACAAACATTAAAGTCAACCATAAAGTTCATCCGGACGCGGGTCATTTCGACAGAGATATTTTGTTAATGGCGGGAGGCCATCATATTTTGAGAAAAATTTGATAGGGTTTTTTGTAAATCCAAGTTATGGTTATTAAATTTTAAGATTTTAGGTGTTTTTAGAAAAAAAATTTGATGGTGTTGAATTTATTTCCACTATAAAAATATGAATCAAACACTGCCTTTATAAGTTTTTGTTTTTTTAAACCCAGATTTTAATCACTTTTGACTGTCCAGACAATTCCTGGGCTTCAATAAACAATTCCCTAATTAATAGAACAAAAAAAATTTCACTTCCAGCATTTTACATTATCATTTTTAATGCCTCCAGCTAGGGTGTGCAGGGTCGACGAAAAAATTCACTGCGTTTTACATTATCATTTCTTTTGGTTAGGAGACATTTTCCTTTCTAGTGATTGGTTGAGAACTTCTTATTTTTGTTCCCACGGCGTTGTATTCATTGTTTTCAGTTTTGAAAACTTTTCATTTTCATTGTGATTAATTTTTTGGATTTTACAATGTCAGAATTCGAGGAGAAAATTAAGGTGAAATTTTGATTTGTGTTATTTAAATTAGTGTTTTGAGTGTATATGGATTCAATACTTTCAAAAACCCTAAAGCACTTAGTTTGTGAAGGGATTCCCTATCAAATTTGTAATTTCAATAAATTCCTACCAAATCTTAGAAAAATTAAACCAGGAAAACTTACCAGAAAAACTTTTAAAAAATCACACTAAAAACAACTGATTAATATATGACTTCTTATCGATATACAATCTATCATTAAATTTTAAGTTGAAATTACCACCTATACACCACACCGGGATTGGACAGAAAGCAGCTACCGTTTTCGCCCATAAATGAGCTGCTCGAACATTAATGGCCTCATTTCGGTGAGTAATGCTATCAGCTTTGGTATGGTGTGGTTTTCGACATAGTTACCAAATTCCGCTGTGTTGCTGAGAAAAAATCGAAAATTTGTTGGTTCAATTCAATTTCCGAATTAATAGGACAACGAAATTCAGATTCGGATTCGGTACGGTGCACTAAATATTAGGTTCACGGGTTAAGAATCCACGGTCTTGACGGGAATGGAAAAGTCGAGGAGTTAGCGCTGACATTGCTTCTGAGAAAAAAATATTTTACTCTTACACTGGTATTTAGCCCACACTTTCATAACTTCGTGAAAGGCTCCGTTCAAGTAACTTTTCCCCTGTGATTAATGAGTGGTTTAATGAGTCAATGTTATTGTAGATTTCTAATAAAGATTCTAGTTTCCAATTTACTGTTCAAAACCCTTTTCTGATTTAGGAAATGGCATAAGATTATGGTTACCAATTTACGATTCAAAACCCCATTTTCGATTTAAGAAATGGGATAAGATTATGGTTACTAAATGATAATGTTATTTGTCATTTATGTAATAAGAAATTTATAGTGAATTTAACAAGTTTTTAATGAAATATGTAAAAATATGAAAGAAGAATTTTACAGTAAATTCAACAAGTTTTTAATGAAATAATGTAAAAATCTATGATTTTGGCTATAATTATGTGTTTAATATATATATATAAATTGTAAATTGTAGATTTATTACCTTTAAACAATATATTTTTAAAAATAGAAGCATTGATAAATTATATTAGTAAAGTGAAATATTGCATGAATTATATTAATAAATGGATTTTTTTTTAAAGTGGATTTTCTTGATTAAGGTTTTGAGTAAGTATTAAACCATACATATTAACATTTTGTATTATTTTCAGTAAGTATTAACTATTAAATTATACAAATTAACATTTTGTATTATACGAAATAATAAATGTTGTTACTATACCTTATAAATTACAGGTAAGTTTGGTTTGAAAAATAAATAATTATCCATTGATAATGTAAGTGTATATTTTTAAAGACTGTTAAATCAGAGCATACATAACACACAGCGGATTTATACTCAGAGACAGACAAATGGAGAAACAACAAGATTACTCAATCATAAACAACAGAATAGATAAAGCAATCACTGGAGAATAGAAATCACTTTGCATTACATAACAAGCCTGGACCTTTGCTTGCTTTCATTGGCTAGAGAAATTACAAATTTATAGAGGCAGAAAAAGGATCTAGAATCCTGTATGTGATTCAGATGGAGTTTTGGAATGACTTAGAAACCATTGGTGGTGTAGGAGGATCTAGAATCTTGCATGTGATTCTAGAAACTAATGGCGGTGTAGAAAGATCTAGATTCCTGGAGATCTAAAAAGATATGATCTAAAATCCTCCATGAATTTGCCTTCACACTTAACATTCTCCCACTTGAAGCCAAATAAGGGTTAACAAGTCACACTGAGTCCTACCATGCCTCTACATAACTCATGTTTATTTCGTGGTAGAATCTTAGTGAGCATATCAGCAGGGTTCCTATCTGTATGGATATTTTCCAAGGATAACTGTTCTTCCTCCAACACATGCCGGGTCCAATGGTACCTTAAGTCAATGCGCTTGGTTTTTGAATGAAATGTTGGGGTTTTCACGAAGTGAATGGCACTTTGACTATCACAATATAGCACATACTTGTCCTGCTTTATTCCTATCTCTCCTAAGAATCACTGCATCCACAATATCTCTTTACAAGCTTCTGTTGTAGCTATGTACTCTGCTTCTGTTGTAGAGAGGGCTACTATTCTTTGTAGCCTTGACACCCAAGATATTTCTGCACCTGCAAATGCATACAAATAAACTGTAGTGGACTTTCTGGTATCCATATATCCAGCCATATCCGCATCTGTAAATCCTTCAAGCACAATATCATCATGACCAAAACATAAACAATAATGACTAGTACCCTTGAGATACCTTAACATCCATTTTACTGCTTGCCAATGTTGTTTGCCTGGATTGGTAAGGAACCTGCTCACTACTCTCACTGAATATGAAATGTCTGGTCGTGTGCATACCATGGCATACAATAAGCTACCAACTGCTGAAGCATAAGAAATATTTTTCATCTCTTCTTTCTCCTTGTCATCACTAAGACACAATTCAGTACTCATCTTGAAGTGGGTTGCAAGGGGTGTACCAACTGGCTTGGCATCCTTCATATTAAACCTGTCAAGCACGTTCTTGATATATTTTTCTTGTGACAGCCATAACCTTTTATTTTTCCTGTCACACATAATCGGCATGCCCAATATTTGTTGTGCTGGTCCCAAATCCTTCATTGCAAATTTGCTACCCAAATCTTTCTTCAACCTATTGATATTGTTCTTATCATGCCCAACAATGAACATGTCATCTAGATATAACAATAATATGATATACTTTCCTTGATCATACCTCTTTATATAGACACAATGGTCAGCTTCCAACCTCTGAAAACCATGTTCCAACATGAATGAATCAAATTTCTTGTACCATTGTCGAGGTGCTTGCTTCAACCCATAGAGACTCTTCTTCAACCTACAAACAAGGCCTTCTTTGTCTTTTTCTATGAAGCCTTCTGGCTGCTCCATATAAATTTTTTCCTCCAATTCACCATGAAGGAATGCAATTTTTACATCTAACTGTTTACATTCTAGGTCTAAAGTAGCAACTAGACCAAGAATGACTCTAATGGATGATATTTTAACAACATGTGAGAAAATTTCAGTGAAGTCAATGCTTTCTTTTTGGGAAAAACCTTTCACCACCAGTCTTGCTTTATACCTCTCCTTCTTTTCGTCACCTTCATGCTTAATCCTATACACCCATTTGTTTTGTAGAGTATTTCTACCAAGTTTTGGGAGGTTTACCAACTCCCAAGTTTTATTTTCCTACAAAGAGTCACTCCTTCTTCCATTTCTTTCTTCCATTCTTTATTGTGCTCAAATTTACAAGCTTCTTGAAAATAATTAGGTTCACCTTCATCAGTCAACAAAATATAGTTTGAAGGAGGTGTTGAAGCCCCGAAAATCGGGTCGACAACAAGGGGGATACCCACCCGATCTGGACCTTGGTTGGCAGCTCCTTATCCGTTTGGTATAGCGGGTCCGACTGGGGATAATGGGACTAGTTTCCTAATTTAAGGGTGTGTGTGTGTGTGTAGAGTTGGATGACGCTGATCTAAGAGTACTTAAAGCTAATTTAATTCAGATTCTTAAACTAACTCTATGCTATTGTAATCTAATGAGAAACAACACATCTAATCTACGCTAACCCGGGGTGTATTTATTCTATTATGCGATCTAAAGAGATTTCAAACAACAACTGGTAATAAAGATCATTCAGCTATTATAAGAATAGAAATCAGTTAAGATAAACTACTTTGCATAAAAATTTAGGCAAAACAGTTGTGAACAGCATATCGCAAAATAAGTTATTCATATATCAAACATAAATAAATGGCTCCACCGTACAGAAGTGCCAAATGGTAACTCATACATTCATGCAATAACATATAAACAACTGAAAAACTGTATATCACTTTAAGAATATAAGCAAAAATGGCCAAGAGATAAAAGTACCTTTTATGACTAATCCTACTCATAAGCTTCAAGCAAAAACGATTTATCTCTACTTGTTCTAACATCTACTATGAGTAAAAAAGTGAAACATCAGTAGCAGACATCAAATGCAAACAATAATAAATCTCGATCCATCCATTCATCAAAACCTCCTCTGAGGGTGCAGAAGTGCATGTTCCGAGGACAAGTTTTTGACAAATTTCTGGACCCTTCTCTAAATGCTTGAGAAGGGTTTAAATACTGCTAACTAATTAACTTAATTACATAAATTTAGGATACGGTTTTAAATGACCGCCCTTCTTATAAAGCAAAACTATTTCTAAAAATTGAATCTAATTCCGAACCATTTCTGTATTTGCTCCTTAGTGCTGCAAGCATGCAACATTCGCTTGGGAAGAGTCGGCTGGTCACCTTCCGCTTTTGTTTGAGCTATGAAAATAGAAATAACAAGTGCTGGCACCACTTTCTGGTAAACTAGAAGATATTTTCGAGAATCTTCCTCTAGCTGGATATATTCGCTGCGTGTATACTTGGTAATAACTCAAATTTCTCTCAAATTGATTATGCTTTTGCTATTTCGGTTTCCGGCCTTGGGAATGACTGAACAAGTTAGGGACTTTATTCTCTGAACAATTTTCTGCATTGAAAACTGCCTCCGTTCTTTGTTCCGGGATTTTCTGGGCATAAGCTTCAGGGTCTTTTGTAAACATGCTGCTTTTGTGCGCCTTTGACTCTGAGCTTTAGATGGCCTATTGACATCAGCATCTGTTGAGTGATACTCTGGAATCTGTGGTCCTATCGCATGCGGCATCCGTTTCTTAAGGGATCTCTTCTTTGTTCTCCGAGCATTGACGCTTTCGCCTTTTCCTTAGATGTTTCCTGCACATTGCTTCATGTTATTTCCTGTCTTACAATTTACGCAAATGAAAAGAGTAATGATAATAAAGATTGATATGAAAGCTTTAAGCTCCTATGAATGCATAATCATGACACCCATAGCGAACTGACTCTTTGAAAAACACGAAACTGTCCTTCCTGAATACTTTGGCGTACAATCATTAATTTCTTTTAAGGCACGCACCTAATTTTGGTTAACGGACAACTTTCCTTGAATATTGCGCCGAGGAAAATTCGCGATGGGTGATTTCTGTGACTCGCATCGCAGCATCGCGGATTGCGTCGTCAAGATGTGTCATTGCAGAAAATCATGATCGCAAATTTTCGCAAATCGCATTTATCGCAGATCGCAACATCGCAGATTGCGGATCGCATTTAGTCATTCAGTCATTGTGTGCTACTTACGCGATGTTACGATATGCGACGTCGCATATCGGCCGTCGGAGATTTCTTAAGTTTTTTCATTTAAGAACGCTTCATAATGAATGTGATGCGATGAATTTCACGTCGCTTCTTCGCAGTTTATTATGCTCATAAGAAAACTTTTCATTCTCTTCTCGCGATGCGATAAAGTTTTAAGGAGTTGTATACAAAATTTTTCATAAAATGTTTGTTTGGATTTTTTAAGGGTCCCCATTTGCTTGGTGTTATTGCTAATATCAAACAAAGAGGGGGGTTGTTGGTGGCCACAACAATGGCGATTCACTGGGAAGAACCAATTATCTATGCTTTTCTATTGAATTTTAACTTCCAAAGCAGAAAAATTTTCATAAGTCTAAATTTTGTTATGAACAGATAGAGTACATTATGCCTTATCCTATCAATGATATTTTTTTTCAACCTTTTTCTATTCCAATCGTTTTCTTCCTCAGGCTTAGTCCTTGTATTTACATCAACCATTACTTGGTCTTTTAAAGATAAAATAAGGTCTTCTCTGTGTGCTGGCTTTTTAAAATATGCTCATTTGTCGTAGGTAGAGCCTCTGCTGCCAGCAGGCGTCCATAGCCTCGACAGGGTTACTTGTTACCCAGCAATGATCCTTTATCCTACTTAAGGCTATTTACAACCTTTCAGAGAAAAACCCATTTTCAGAGAAAAATCGATTCTCCACGTCTGAATAGTTAAGTTCAGCACCTTGTAGATTCGAGCTAAAAAATGCAATTGGAGCTTTCGCTTTCTCTTGATTTGCTTGAGTTAGAATCGCGGCATATGATTTCTCTGAGGCGAATGTGTATAAGATAAAAGATTCTGAAAAATCCGGGGTTGCTAAAGATGGAGCATTAATGATAGCTTGTTTGATCAGGTTGAATGCTTCATGCTCATCTTGACCCCATTTGAAATTTGAATTTTTTTTTATCATGGTTTGCAAAGGAGAAACAATTCGTGAAAAATCTGAGACAAATCTCTTCACAAAATTGATTTGACCAAGGAAAGATTGCATGGCCTTTTTATTATGAGGTAGGGATATTTTAGAAATTTCTTTGATTCTGTCAGGCTCAATGTGAATACCAGATTTTGACACTATGAATCCTAGAAGTTTTCCTTCACTTAATGCGAAAAAATATTTCTTTGGGTTAAGTGAAATCCCATACCTTAAACATCGTTGAAAGATTTGTTTCAAGTCTTTGAGATGGTCACTTCGCTTCTTGGAGTACACTGATATATCATCCAAATAAATTACTACAAATTTATTGACTAAACCTTTGAATGCGATGTCCATGGCTCTCTGAAATGTAGCGCAAGCATTGATCAAACCAAATGGCATCTTCCAATATGCGTATGTGCCCCATTTAGTTCGGAATGTGGTTTTTAACTAATCATCGGGACGTATCAGCACTTGATTGTATCCTGAAAATCCATCCAAAAAAGACATTAGTTCTGAGCCTACTACTGCCCGTAATATCTGCTCCATAGGTGGGAGGGGAAAATTGTCTTTTTGACAGGCTTTGTTGAGATTCCGAAAATCGATGCAGATTCTAATATCTCCGTTTTTCTTTCTAACGGGTACCATATTGGAGACCCATTTGGAATGTTTGACGGGGAAAATTATTCTGGCTTTTAATAACTTATTTAGCTCAGTTTTTATCTGGTTTTCTAAATTGGGGTGGATTTTCCTGAGCTTCTGTTGGACAGGTTTTCCGTTGTCAATCATAGGGATAGTATGTTGAATGATAGAAGTGTCATATGTCTTTAGCTCATCATAATTCCAGGCAAAAACATTTTTGTATTGTCTCAAAAGACGAATATATGCTAGTTTTTCTTCAGGGGATAGGTCGTGGCCTAGATTAATGTTTTTTGGTTTATCATCGGTTCCCAGGTTTACTAATTCGTAGTTCAGAGTCGAACAGTAGAGCTTAGAATTAGTAGACCTTTTAAACCGACTTTTCAAATCGTATAAGTCTTCCAACTTAACCACCGATTTAGGTATAGCATTATTAGTGCTATCTTGTTGTATTTGTCGATCGTGATGGTCTTCGTCAATTATTTGATCGGAGTAGGATCCTTCAAAAGTGAGGAAATTTACAATATCAAGATCGTCATTGAATACTCTCCAGTTTGTAATGTTGTCAGGGATGGACGGTCTAAAGATTAATTCTATTGAGAATCTATCTGGACTAAGATCTTCGGAGGGAATGAGTCTAGAGGCTACATTAGCTAAAAGGTCTACGCTCGCGTTTTGGAGTCTTGGGATTGACGAAATATTGAATGCTATGAAATGCTCAGTCCTATCTTGTAGTAAAGATTGATAGTGTTTCAAATGACTTGATAGGCAATGTATGGTGTTACGTACCTGTTTGACGACAATCTCAGAGTCTCCGAAGACTTGAAGATACTTGACGTTCAACCCGATTGCTTTG